>JBBBDQ010001228.1:207500-217500 GCA_037127315.1 Ascarosepion bandense | reverse complement strand
TGTATTAAAATACTAAATATCCACGTATTAAAATTATTACAGTATCATAATTAAGTACTATACGCAATATTAAGAAGTATTAAAACATGCATTAAAGTGTTATATATTATAATATTATAACTGTAATTATATTAAAGTAACGTATTGTATCATTACAATATTACAATTAAGTAATATACATAACATTACGGAACACTAAATTTTACATATATTTTAAAGTATTGGGTATATTAAAATTTTGCGATTGGAAACTTATTATGGAAATTATCAATTCATTGAAAAATAGAGAAAAAAATTAGAATATATAAACAATACATACATAAATCATAAACATATATATAGATACATAGATACACATACGTGCATATATATACATGTATATATTAGGAGTCGTCAAAAAAGTTAACTGTTATAAATAATATCTAGGACACTGTTAGAATATATAAACATAAAAAATAGAAAATAATACATCTATCTAATCTAAACTTATTTATAAATGGAACTTTGTGTGAGTGTGTCTGTGTGTGTGTGTATCCGTTACCTATAGACTCCGAAACGGCTAAACCGATTTTCTTGAAAATTTACACAGTTGTACTATAAACGTCTGCGAGTGTTCTTAGCTAGCTTTTGTGTCGAGGTAGCCCCAATAAATATCGAAAATCGATAATAAAAAAAATCGGGTTATAGAAGGAGTGGTTCGATTTTAATCAAATTTGATACACTCATAGACAAAGACATAAGAAACGATATTCAGAAATTTCAAGGTTGCAGTTCTTACAATATTGCAGAAAATTGATAAAATATATATGTATATATATAAAAGGCAAGATGTTTGTGTGTGTGTCTGTTTATCTGCCTGTATGTCTGTATTTTTTCAGCCCTTTTAATTTAGTTTTTGCTTCGGGTTTGGCTCTAAGTAGGTATAATTGTAGTTCTTAGTCTCAGCCATGATACCATTTACTCAGAGGACTTATTTAGCCTTCAAAATTCAGTTTACGACAAAAAAAAAACTTATTTGATATCGATACCAGGGAATCAAAATTTGACTTACATCCATTCATTTTTCTTTCAGTCTACGGTTTCGCTTTAATTGGAAACAACTATTGCTTTTTAGTCTTTCGTGCCAACGTCCAAAGAGTCTCAGCTCCAGAACCATGGATTAGTTTTAAAGCTTTCATTACACCCGAGCAACGCCGGGCTATACTGCTAGCCATTCAATAAATCCTGAACCCAACTACTAAAACAACTACTAAAACAACAACCTTTAGGCAAAATTCGACAATATTCAAGGGTGATACACTGATTCCAACGCTTTTCTAACAATTAGATGTCTTTTTGTAGAACGATTTGTCTTTGTCTCAAAATACACCTCAGTTTCTGATATCACTTCTTTATTGGAGCCAAATCTATTCCCCTGAAACAACCTTTTGAGGTCTGCAAACAGCCAGTACTCGCTGGGGGTCAAATCTGAAGAGTAGGGTAGATGCGGAAGCAATTCAAAGTGTAATTCATGTAATTTTGCCATCGTTGCAATCGACTCCTGACACGGTGCGTTGTTTTGGTGAAAGATCACTTTTTCCTCTTCATTTCTGGCTGTTTTTTGTCGATTTTTCTCTTTAAACGCACCAATAATGCTATATAATATTCGCTATTGATGATTCTTCCGTTCTCAAGGTAACCAATGAACAGAATAACTTGCGCATTCCAAAATATAATGGAGCCAAAACCTTGATTGTTGATGTTTGAGTTTTTGGTAATTTTGGACGGCTTTCACCTGCTGCGGACTTGGAGGACTGCCGATTTGTCTCCGGACTGAAGTGGTGGATCCATGTTTCTTCTATTGTCACATATTTATGCAAAAACTTTTTCTTGTTGCGTTGAAACAGTTGCAAACAACGCTCTTGAACGTCGACGCGTTGTTGTTTTTGATCGGCTGTGAGCAAACGCGGCACTCACTTTGAAGGCAGCTTTCACATTGACAGATGGTCATGCAAAATTGTGAATACACTGCTTTCTGATATGTTTATTTCCTCTTCTATCTCACGCAACTTCAATTTAAGAAAACGAGTTTGTGGATGTTCTTCGGGACAACTGCAGATTTTGGGCTACCAGAGCTTTCAACATCATTTGTGTCTGTACGACCGCGTTTAAACTCAGCATACCACGCTTTGGCCGATCATGTCTTGAAAGAGAGATGACTGACTGGGCAGATGATTATCCCGCAGTCGGTTGCCATTGCTTTCTGCGGTAGACTGGTTGCTAGCCAAGGCTATAGAACCCAGTCTGTTCTGTTATTTAACGCATAACTGGAAGGAAGAGACGAATTAATATCTTTCCCAAGGGTATTTGTGCGTAAGTGAATGCAAGGAATTCAACTGGAATTCAAAATCGGCACCCCGATTTGTCGTTTCGAGTCGATATCCACTGCACCACAATATATATATATATATATATATATATATATATATATATATAAGCCCGAACTCTGGCCCTTGATATCTCCAAAGCGTTTGACAGAGTCTGGCATGCTGGGCTTCTATGCAAGCTGCAGAGCTATGGTATAACTGGACAATTGTTTGACCTAAGCCTGTCGTTCCTTTCAAACCGTATAATGAGGGTGGTATTGAACGGACAAGCCTCCCAATACTATCACATGAATGCGGGTGTTTCTCAAGGCTCTATTCTAGGTCCTACGCTTTTCCCTATCTATATTAACGATCTCCCTGATGTAATAAGATCCCAAGTGGGCATATACGCTGACGACACTACGGTTTACTCTCGTCTAGATCAAAAATCTACCGAGGCTGAAAAAGCAAATCTCGCTGCCGAGCTTGAAAAGGGCCTCCAATCCGTGGTGAACTAGGTGTAAGAAATGGCTCGTAAGTTTTAATGCTTCCAAAACGAAGCTGCTATCTAATAACCACCACAGACAATCGTTCCTTTCCCTTTCGCCCATTAACATGTATCAGGCTTCTCACCCTAAAAGCAAAACACTGCGCCTCCTCACACCAGACCTCAAGTAGAATAACTATATAGAATCCATAGCTAAATCCGCTGCCAAGAAAGTCGGTTCTCTGTGTAGGGCCAGGTAGTTTTTCCCGTCCCAAACAATCCTGCATATATACAAGTCTACCACCCGCCCGTGCATTGAGTATTGCTGCCATATCTGGTCCAGTGCTCTTGCTATCCACTTAGGTGTCCTCGACCGAATCCATCGGGGAATCTGTAATGTGATCGATCCCGACTTGACAGCTAGGATACAGTCGCTTTCTCACCGACGCAGTGTGGCTTCTCTGTGTCTCTTCTACAAATACTTTCATGGCTTCTGCTCCAATGAACTTAGCTCACTAATACTCCCTATATGCGAATTTCCTCGAGCCAAAAGATTAGCAACTTGGCCCCACTCTGTTACTGTGAAACCAATAAATTGTAAATGCAAATTCTACTCCATCAGCTTCTTTTCTCGCACTTCCCGCCTGTGGAATTCTCTTCTGCATACTTGCTTTCCCGACAGTTAACAATCTCCAAGAATTTAAATGTAAAGTCAATAGTCATCTCCTGTCTCACTAACTTACATCCTCTCTCTTATGCTTTTCTATATCCACCCCACTCTCATCAGTACTCTCTTCCCTCTCCTACTCTCTTCCTGACACCCCCTGCAACCTCTCACTTCTCATAACATTCCTCCTCATCCACCCCACTCTCATCAGTAATTTCTTACCTCTCCTACTCTCTTCCTTATACCCCGCAACCTCTCACTTCTCATAACATTCCTCCTATGTAACCCCCTGCACAACAGTGGTAGTAAAATACCTTGCTTGGGGCGACACGATTATATATATATATATATCACACCCTGATTGAACACTCTGGAAGAATGGTAGACTTTAAAAAAACAGTAGCTACTCTAGCATCTACGCATCGTTTATTCAGTAATGAATTAGAACACTCTCAGCTACTGGCGTATGTATAGATGATATATCACACGCTAAAAGTCTGCTTTCTTCTACCGAGCGCCCATAGATCAGAGGTAGAATCGTCGGCTACGCTAATTCGGTCGGGTTTCCATCCTGGATAAAAAGCAATCGGATGTCTAACCGTACTGATGAGCTGTGATACAGCGAAACAGATATGTCTGCAGATGACTATATAAATAAAGCTATAAATAATGCTTAGTGTATATTTTTACAATAGATATTGGCAAGAAAATAACAATGTCTAGACATGTTTTAAGATTCAAAACACTTTTTGTGTACTTAATAACCAACTGCTGACTATGCATATAATTAGCACCCTTTATTTCGTACGCTGATAGCTGGGTAGGGCTGGAAGAAACTTTTCTTTTTTTTAATCGTTTCACCCCCAAGGTCACTGTTATCATTGCTGAAACACATTACTCACCGCTTAACAGTGATCGCATCCACTGATTGATCTCTGTAAAATTTCAATAAGCTTAAATATTTTATTGTGCAGCTTTTACCGAATGGAAGAATTCAATAGCCCGTTTCTATTTTGTATGACTTTTACATTAGATATCATTTTTTCAGATTACTATTTGTAACAAGGCTAAAAAATATTATGGATTATTGTCGACAAGGTTCATTCTCTACTGCCATACGATAAACTCTCTAACCAGTCCTCAACCGACTGGTTAAAGTGTTAACATTACAAGCATGGCACTAGTGTTCGTATTTCATCATGATCGATTTGTCTAGAAAAAAGGGACTTCTTAGTTATATTCGTCAAAGGAGATGTTCACAGCATGAGACACATTTTGGAAGCGCCTAAACAATATGTCACAGAGTGACAGAAGCCTTAATGAAAAAGGCATCAACAGAAAGGCGTCACAAGTCATTGTGACAAAGGAATTGAGTGTACTAGTCAAGTTCAAATCTGATCCCGCTAGATTTTGTGCTCTCTTCCAGAAACTCTAAATAAGGTCCACTCATAATTGTTTCCCGAAACCCAAATATGATATTTATAGTAAAAAAAAACAAAAACAAAAACATACACTACCGGCCATAATTATTAGGCCACCCCAGTGTTTAAAAATGATGCATTTCATATTATTTTTTAGTATTTATTGCCAAGTGAATAATTGTAAATGAAAATAGAATGGTTCTTTTGTTAATACTGCACAATAACATGTGCATTAAATGAATTTATAAATATTTAATAATTATCTATATTGCAGTTTCATCAAAGAAAAAAAAATGGAGAAAATTTAGGATGATTCGTACGAGTTCATCTTTGCTTCCATGCCTTGTAAGATTTTGCAAAGTAATAGTAACAAAAGAACCATTCTACTTTCATTTAGAATTATCCACTTGGCAATAAATACTAAAAATAGTATGAAATTTCTTTTAAAAACTGTGATGGCCTAATAATTATGGCCGGTAGTGTACACATACATATATACATTAACAGTATGAGGATAAGCAATCATACGTATGTATATATGTATCTATGTTTTCTACGTACACGTTTGTCTTGTACCCATTATTTATACTGATGCTGGCATATTAATTTATAAAGCAAATAAAACACATGACAGGCATTATATAAGTATTTTATACAAGTATTGTATTGTTTGTGATATGCGTACATAACAGCAAACATATACACAGTATTCGGTACAAACACGTTCCTCCACCGCTATCACCCTCAGAAATACATTTATATATTTATGTGTGCACTATTCATTCAGTCATACGTTTTTTTCTTTCCTTCTATGAACTTGTCTTTCAAATGTGTACATTCATGGACATGCGCAGAGTGTTGCTTGAAGTGTAACACCCACGAAACAGACGAGTGTCAGCTGAGTGGCGCCTTCGATAGTAGCGAAGACCGGGTTAATTGTGCAAATACGTGACCTGCCTTGAAGTGCACAGGATTTCACCATCATTCCAAGCGCGGGGAGCCACGATTCAGACCAGGAGTGCGGATAAGGAAAGTCCAGTATTTCTTCCTTTTTTTTTTTTTTTTTTCGTGACAAAAGATAGTTTCCGTCTTAAAGATCTCTACAGAGTTTGCGTTGGGACTGTTCATGAAACTACTGACAAGAATTAACGATAGCAATTAATTTTGTGTCTGCTCATTCATAAAGACCAGAAAATTTTCTTTATATTTTTAGATGTTTTTTTTGACAAGGAATTATTTTGGCCAATACTAAAGATACAGAAGCTAACAAATATTAAAATAATTTACATAATTTTCTCGCGACGATCTGTGCTTAAAACAATTTTTGCGGTAAGTTTGGTAAGCAAATTCATCAAAACTTTCATTTTATTCATTTAAAAGTTGCATTTAAATTAATTTAATATACAATTATAAATTATTTACTAGATAAACGCATTTCAAATTATTTTAAAATAGAAACAATGTATAAATTATTTTTTACAATAGAAATACATTTAAAGCTGTTTCAGTATTGAATTTTATTTGAAATATCTTAATATAGATATACATTTCAAATTATTTTAATATAGAAATTAATTTAAATTATTGTGATATAATTATGTATTTCAAATAATTCTAGATAAAGAAGTGAATTTAATTTATTTTCCTACAGAAATGCTTTTCAATTTTTTTAAAATATTTAACTCAGTTGGAATTTATTTTACTATAGTAATGTATAGTACATTAATATCTGTTGATTTAAAGTATATCACAAGTAAGAGTCATTAAACAAATATAACAAAATTCTTTATAATCATTACCTATACAGCAATACAAGAATTTTTGTGGTAGTGTGAAAATCACCGATAAACATAATTGGATTTTTAACTGCACTTCAACTTTTTGAATGTATGCATAGTTTTAATTGACAACGAATTTTAATTGACAATTGATTTTAATTGACAAATGATTTTTTATTGACAACTGCAATAAAACTTGTTGAATGTATGCATAGTTTTAATTGACAACGAATTTTAATTGACAATTGATTTTAATTGACAACTGATTTTTTATTGACAACTGCAATAAAACTTGTTGAATGTATGCATAGTTTTAATTGACAACGGATTTTAATTGACAAGTGAATTTTTATTGACAACTGCAATAAAACTTGTTGAATGTATGCATGTTTTAATTGACAATGAATTTTAATTGACAATTGGTTTTAATTGACAACTGATTTTTTTTTATTGGCAACAGCAATAAAACTTGTTAAAGTCATGCATGGTTTTCACTTTTTACATTACTGTTATTCTATTATACATTCACTTTAGTTATTTACTATGGTTACAAACTAAATATTTCTGGAAGCAGCGATAAATAAAAATTAAAATAAAGTTTAATGGGTTGTTCCAATTGAGGTCTGAACTGAACTTCATTGTAACACAGAGCAATAAAGCAAGCCATAATTTTAACTTACAAAACATCACTACAATAAGAAAAAACACGCTTTACTAACAAATAAAATATTCAAAAAGAATGTTAAGAAATATTTTCCCATCGATAAACACACATCGGAGACACTTTTAATTTTACCAGCAGTTATAAAACATATTTCTTAATGAATGAAAGATCCAAAAATCTGCGGGTGATGTAATTTCATTCCAGAACACATCACACTTTTAATAGTCATATAATAATAATAATAATAATAATAATAATAATAATAATAATAATAATAATAACGCAATTGGAATTACAACGAGAATGACGTGTTTTTCTGAGGCTCCTGAAAACGGAACGTTTTTTCTAATGAAATTTTGTTTTACTATTTTAAACGTAAACGTGAATTTTTCTTCGTATATTATTTCATTTATCTATTTCTTCTTTAACTGAACCTAATAGATTCATCAACTAGTTTTCTTAATATTCATATTTCCCTTAGTTGTCGATATTTTGAAATATTTTTTTAAACTATTAAACTATTTTTAAGCTTTTTTAAAAACAAAAAGAAATAAAATAAGACAACAGAAAAAATACGATGAAAAACACTAAAAACAGTTTGATACAATTTCTACGATATTCTTTCTTAGAAAGAATACGTATTTATTTATTTTTATTTATTCATTCATTTTATTTATTTATTTATTTATTTATTTTTTGATAACATTATTTTCGGCGACTTTAACGAAAGAATAACAGAATATACAATGAGCGAACAAATTATTATTTTTAAATTTCACGGCAGTAATAAACTTAAACGTATGTCAACTTTTTCTTTTGCATTAATTATTTTTTTCTTAACAATTATTTTTGTTACAAGGACTAGTGATAGTAGCAACAATTTTTTTAAACAAAATACTCTAGTTTAGTGATGTTTTGTTTCGTTGAGCGGCTGCTACGCCCAAGTTTTTTTTAAACCAGCGTCTTTCTCTTTGAATTTCAATCGTGTCTCTGTCAGCTGTCGCTTGGCAATCCATTTAAGAGAATGAAAACTCCGAACAACAACACTCAACTCAAGGTGTTAATCGTGCCGATGAGTAAATGGCTACTGCATTATGAGGTCACAAACGATCCTTACAGGCTTCGGGACCCTGTTTGGAAAAGAACGTTACCCAACGTGCCGGGTAACTTTAGGTGGACTTTTGGACCCGTGCGTCACTCGTGGGAAAAAAATGAGAAATACAAATATAAATAAAATGTTCAGTATGGCTCTTCCAGTGGATAAACAGGGAGCCCGTCCTTCAGGAGGGAACCTACCTGAGGTCGAAAAATCTGCCATAGGAACAAACTCCTATACAAAGAATGAATCTTCAGGTCCCCACAACCAGGATAATCCTAATGATGGTCCTGAAGATTCTCCAGCTAGATCTATAACCGTATATTTAAAGAAAGAAAAAATAAGATGGTCTCGTGAGGAGTACAAAGTCGTTATGACTGCATTTCATGAAGCGTTACTCAAACCTAAAAAAAACATCACTCGCCAAACATTTGGCGTGAAAAAGTTGGTCAAGCAAATAGAAAGTATATTGACAAAAATAAATTAGCCAATGTACGAAGATACATCATGCGAAATAACCGATTGACAGAGGCTGAAATTAATGAGATAAAAAGAATTGCAACCAGAATAGACGAATCAACAAAATATGAAAAGGAACCGGAATCAGAAATAAAAAGTAGTAATATCAAACAAGAAACAGGTCATAATGAAGAAACCATGATACACACAAATCACTGTGAAGATAACGCTGTAAGTTTAAAAGTGCTGGAAAGGTGTGATCTGAGTCAGTTACAAAACGACAATAAAACGAGTTCAGAACACATTGAACAGAATTATTTGACGGAAAATAAGAACAGTATACAAGAAGCCAAGGAAGAAATCAAGAACCATATAAGTCAAATACAAAATATTGCAATGGAGGAACGAGAACAGCTCCCAAAATTACAACCAACAAAGCATAAACTCGAAACTATTAAGCTCTACAATGCAGCACTCAAATTAATTTCAGATGAAGAAGACACTCATATAAATCTCAATGAAGCAATATATGCATCAGCAATAGCAGCAAGTAAAAATTGAACATCAAATTAAAAACAAGGCAGTCTCTCAGACATAAAGATCCACCTTGGAAAAAAAATAGAAAAAGAAATCGAACAACTTAGAAGTGAACTATTAGTACTCGATGAACTGACAAGAGGAATAAATGTAAGAACTAGAAAAGGCAGAAGAGTCGAAAGAAAATACAACATTAGAAATGAAAGTGAAGTCCTATCAACTAAGGAAAAAATAAAGCAAACAATACAACTGAAGGCTCAAAGAATAAGACGCTATGAGAAAAGATCAAGCTTCTACAGACAAAACAAGATTTTTCAAACTGATGCAAAGAAATTTTACAGGGAAATAGGTAAAAAAAGAATTGAAATGGTAGTCCTTCCCCACCCAAAATGGAAGAAGTAGATTGGATTGTAGAAGAGATAGAAGAAATGAAAAATAAACCAGAACAAACATGGGCTGGAATCACAGAAGAGAATGTTAAATGTGCTCCGAAAAAAGTACATAATTGGAAATTTCCAGGAATACATAAAATTCCTAACGTTTGGC
>JBBBDQ010001228.1:40000-202500 GCA_037127315.1 Ascarosepion bandense | reverse complement strand
TGAAGTTAAAATAAGAAAAAGAAAATTTTAATTTCAAAGACGTACAAAAAGAAAATTTTAATTTCAAAGACGGATTTTGAAGTTAAAATAAGAAAAAGAAAATTTTAATTTCAAAGACGTACAAAAAGAAAATTTTAATTTCAAAGACGGATTTTGAAGTTAAAATAAGAAAAAGAAAATTTTAATTTCAAAGACGTACAAAAAGAAAATTTTAATTTCAAAGACGGATTTTGAAGTTAAAATAAGAAAAAGAAAATTTTAATTTCAAAGACGTACTGGAATAACAATTTTGAATAATGATTACACAGTGAAGTATTTAAAAAAAAAACAACGCTGAAACAGCACAGAAGAAAACTTAGAATCAATCGATTTGTCGTGAAACATTTGGAAAGAAGTAATTTTCTGTACATTTATTTCAACCGGTGCAGTGGATGTCGGCCCGGAATGACAAATTGTGAAGCTGAGTTCGATATCCAGTTGAATTCCTTGCATTCACTTACGCACAAATAGCCTTGGGAAAGATATTAATCCGTCTCTTCCCTCTAGTTATGGGTTAAATAATAGGACAAATTGGGTTCTATAGCCTTGGTCAGCAATCAGTTTACCGCAGAAAGTAATGGCAACATACTACGGGATAATCTTCTTTCCAAACATGATCGCCCAAAGCGTGTATAACGTACGGCACTTAACTGAATGAATATCCAAAGATTAGTATATAATCATATAAACAGTAAAGGTACTTTGATGGTTGAATAATGAAAAAAAGAATGAAATAAAAGTTGAATAAAACAATTTAAGCAATAACCTAAAATAATGGAGTAAACAATTTGAGTGATGGAAAAATAACATAAAACGTCGAAACATATTTTAAAGCCCGAAGTTTATACTGTACTTGAAATTTCTTTCTGAACTATTCAACATCAAAACCTTTCCATCGGATCTGAAAGCTACAAAAATTAAAAAGTTTCTCTCTCTCTCTCTCTCTCTCTCTCTCTCTCTCTCTCTCTCTCATTGTGTATGAATGTCTAGCATCGCATCTGGCTAAAAAAAAAAAAAAATCCCAGAAATATAAAGTGAAATTTAAACGTCGGAGGAAATCGTGAATGCTTCTGCTCAAACCAAAAACATGATATAAAAAATAAAAAGCTAAGTCATGTATCTATCCTGACTCCTTGGAATCACTGAAAACAATGGTAATTCACAGAGTAGAATGAAAGATGGAGAACCAGAAGATTCAGAGGGTGTTGGGGATAGGATAAGAGAAGTATGGGAGTCAAGAGGATAAGAGATAGCAACTGATGTTGCTTTTAAACCCTTGGAGATTGTAGATATCAGGGAAGCAAGTATACGGAAGGGGATTCCACAGGCGGGAAGTGCGAGAAAAGAAGTCATTAGAGTAGAAGTGAGGCTGCATTTAGTTATTTTTACTGTAAAAGGGTGAGATATTGTTGTTAGTCTGGTTGTACGAGTTCACTTCTTGAAAATAGGGCACCAATTTACGAGCAATTTCTTAACCCAGTCCACCACTGATTGGAGGTTCTTCAGTGAGATTATCTTTGTCAGCCTTCGCAGATTTTTGTCTTAGGCGGGAGTAGATGGTGGTGTTGTCAGCGTAAGTATCAACTTAGGATTTTTTCAGATAAAGGAAACCGTTGATGAAGATCAGAAAAAGCGTCAGGTTTAGGATGAAGCCCTTGATTAGATCAAACCAAGCAAACGTTTAATAATACCATAATCCTGTAGCTTGCGCAGAACGCCGGCGTGTCAGATCCTATCAAATGCTTTGGAGATATCCAGGGCATAACACGAGCTTCGCCGTTCTTATCGAAAGCCTGTACTCGGTGATGGACGCTAGCAAATCATCAGTAGACATGGCAAAGCGGAAGCCATACTGTCTGTCTGAGAATAGTTTATGGGTGGTCAGATGATGAACTATTTTAGCACTGATTATAGCCTCAAACACTTTGCAGAAAATTGGTAGGAGGCTGAGAGCGCGATAATTAGAGGGGTCCAAGGGTTGTCCTGAATTCTTAAATACAGGAACTAAAGAAGAGGAATTCCAGCAGACAGGAAAACAAGAAGCAGAGAGGCAATAATTATAGAGCTTAGAGAAGACAGAGGAGAGTTTAGGGGCACATTTTTTTAATACAATACCCGAGATTCCGTGCCTCTGCTCGCTTTATGGGGGGTGTCAAGATTTGAAATTATCTTAGAGACCAAAGAGGAGTTATGTAAACATCTCTCAGTCGAGTCCCAGTTCTAAGAGGGAAGTCGGGTGCAGATACTCCAGACAAATCAAATGTGAAGTTGAAGGAAAATCTGCGAGCAAAGCACACGGCCTTGTCCGCAGTGGCTGTGAGGACATCAAATTTATTGATTAAAGGATGGATGGAGGATTTGCTGTTGTTCAGTACACATTTGCAGAGTCACCAGTAGTCTTTAGAGCCTAATTTGCAGGCTGCTATACGCTGTTTCTTTCTCTCAGTAAAACAGTTTCGTGTCATTTAAGATCCTCTTACACTCATTACGAGCAGAGGCAAATCGGCACCTGCTGTGTTCAGACGCGTGGCTCCGATATAGCCGAAAGAAGTGATTCCTGTGAGCAAAGGTGGCAGAGCAGGCAGGAGAGAACCAGAGAGACGAATTCTTCCTGACCGGGATGAATGCATCGATGCCAGCTTTCACTCGGGAGGAAACCTCAGAGGCGCAGTCCTCAACGGGATGGTTTAAATACTTTTTCCTAAGTGACGTCACATAGGAAATCGCGAAACGAATCCAAATCTGCTCTTTGGGAGCAGTAAGAAGTTCTCTTGGTAGGAGGTTCCTGGTGGGGAGTGGAGAGAAATATTAATGGAAACGACAGCATGATCGGAGTTACCAAGAGGGCAAAATTGCAAGGCTTGACAGAAGTCCTGGGCAGAGGTGAAGCATAGTTCTAACAGATAAGTGTTTCCTGTAGGGATACTAGGGAAGCGCATGGAGTAATCCACCACTTGTGTAAAAGATTGAGTAATTACAAAGTTCATGACATGAATGTCAGCAGGATCAGTGACAGAGTTTTTCATCCACTTGGCATGGTGGACATTAAAATCACGGAACACAAGCATGTTAGCGAATGGGTAGGAGTAAGTAACCTTATCCATATTGTCAGAGATACTGTCTATCAGGCAACAGTCGAGAGAGGAAGGGGAACGGTACATGTATGAGTGGTCAAGAGATTCGAAAGAAGTCATTCTAGCTAGAGGGAAGTGTTCAGTCCATGCAAATGGACAGTAAGAGTCCTTCCTTAAGAGGAGAAGGTAGCCAGCAATCGTGAAGTCAGAGGAGGGGATCGAGGGGTTTTGCAAAGCGTGAGGATGTGCGTTGTGATACAGTGGATATCGGCTCGGAACGAGAAACCAGGGAGCCGAGTTCGAATTCCAGTTGAATCCATTGTATTCACTTACGCACAAATACCCTTGGGAAAGGTATTAATCCATCTCTTCCTTCCAGTTATGGGTTAAATAGCAGGGCAGACTGGGTTCTATAGCCTTGGTCGGCAACCAGTCTACCGCAGAAAGCAATGGCAACCAACTGCAGGATAATCATATGGTCAGTCAGTCATGTCTCTTTCGAGACATGATCGCCCAAACGTATTTCACGTATGGCACTTAACTGACTGACTGAATATAATAGTTGGAAACATGATCAAGGCTTCTACTGGGCATAAAGTGAGGGATCTGTTTTCTATTGTTATGAAGTAATAAACTGATCCCCCATTAGCTATTAGTCAAATAACAGGACAGATTGGTTTCTATAGCTTTGGCTGGCAACCAGTCTACCGCAGAAAGCAATGGCAACCTACTGCGGGATAATCTTCTGCCCAGTCAGTCATGTCTCGAAAAAGACATGATCGCCCAAACGTGTTTCACGTATGGCACTTAACTGACTGACTGAGGATGTCAGGTGATTTTTCCCGGAGGTTAAATTCCACGCTGCAAAAATTGGTACTTATATCACGGATGTTCATGAAGGAAATGTTGAGTGGTTTAGGTGATTTTGGTTTAGTTGGTTTAGCTTTGTCTTTTAAGATGCTATGGTTCATTTTTGTGTGGTTGGTGAGGAGAGACCTCAAGTAGAGGTGAAAGACGATAATTGTCTGCGACTTATGCAGGAAGGGAGAGTGTGCTGACTGCATCATAGTGTAGTCTCAGGGTTGCCCATCGAAAGCGCTTCCAGGGACACTTATCTACGTGCACCATGGCACTTATCTACGTGCACCATATTGTGCAACTGTTGATCAGGCAGCCGCTAACAACGCTATGCAAGAGTTAAGGCTCCTAATTACCATTCGGAAGCAGCAGGCAGAAAACTGCCAACCCGGTACCCTCACAATAAATAGAATTAGAACGGCTAATAAATTGAAAATGATAATCCATTTCAACGGATAAGTTCACATTTTTTTGGTAAAGATCAAATCGAGTGGAGAGATTAAATTTCGTCCTAACCATACTATATATGCCACACTGTATGAAGAAGTTGTGGTTTGGGAATGGGGACATACATCTAGGAAAGAGACTGATAGGTACACATATAAACAGAAAAAAAATTGCAATTTAGAATCTTGATCCATTATATTGGCAATACAGATAATTTTATTTTAACATATGTTCTCTCTCTCTCTCTCCGTCTTAAAAGTAATGCCTTACTTTTGTTTGTTACTGTTGCAACGATACGTAGTTTATTTCAGCTCAGAAATTATCTGAAAAAACATTTTTTAAAAGATGCGAGAAACTCATTCGTCAATTTAATGTAATAAACATACAACTAACTTAAAAGGAATAAGGTCATGTAAATTCAGAGAAAATGTTTTCATGACAAATTAATAATGCTGTTACTTGATATCTACTTTTATGTGTCATGTTCCTTCGAAACGTTAGCGACATTACTCTCCATAAATTCCACAGATTTACGGAATTAACGTCTTTATAGCTCCTAGTAAATTTTGTCTTTTGCCATCTCTCCTAGACCCTGTTCTGACAACCATGTACACTCCGAAACGGCTGAGCCGATTTTCTGGAAAATTTACATAGTTGTACTCTGAGCGTCTGCGAGTGTTCTTAGCTGGATTTTGTGTCGAGGTGTCCCCGATAAGTGTCGAAGATCGATAATCGAAAAAATCGTGTTATAGAAGGAGTGGTCCGATTTTGATCAAATTTGATACACTCATAGACAGGTACATAAGAGGCGATATTCGGAGGTTTCAGGGTTGCAGTTCTTACAATGGTGCAGAAAATCGATAATATATATATATATATATATATATATATATATATATATATATATATATATAAACGGCAGGGTGTTTGTGCGTGTGTGTCTGTTTATCTGACTGTATGTCTGTATTTTTTTCAGCCTTTTTATTTTAGTTTTTGCTTAGGGTTTGGCTCTAAGTAGGTATAATTGTAGTTCTTAGTCTCAGCCATGATACCATTTACTCAGAGGACTTACTTAACCTTCAAAATTCAGTTTACGACGAAAAAAACTTATTTGATATCGATACCAGGAAATCAAAATTTGACTTACATCCATTCATTTGTCTTTCAACCTACGGTTTCGCTTTATCCCTTGTTCCCTGTTTAGGATGTGGTTTCTGGCTTTCTCTTTTCCAGTCTTCTCACTTAGTTTTTTTTTTTTTCACTTGAAGTAGATAGATATATCTATCGCCCACCCTCCACCCTCATCTATTGAAGAGGTTAAGAAGCTCATCCCTTATTTCCTGTTTAGGATGTGGTTTCCGGTTTTCTCTTTTCCAATCTTTTCACTTTGTTTTTTTTTTATCAATTGGAGTAGATAGATCTATTTATCGCCCTTTTCACACTCCACGCACGTCTATTGAACAGGTTAAGAGGCTCACCCCTTGTTCCCTGTTTAGGATGTGGTTTCCGGCTTTCTCTTTTCCAATCTTCTCAGATTTTTTTTTCTATTGGAGTAGATAGATCTATCTATCGCCCGGTTCACACTCCATCCACGTCTATTGAACAGGTTAAGAGGCTCACCCCTTGTTCCCTGTTTAGGATGTGGTTTCCGGCTTTCTCTTTTCCAATCTTTTCACTATTACGCAGCCCCCTGCACATCAGTGGCTTTACCGCCTTGCTCAGGGTGATACGATTAAAAAAAAACAAGCTCGTTAGGTAGGTTATTCGTTTCTTTCGTGTTCAATCTGTTCTGTAAGTGCCCAAGATTTTTCTCATTATGTGCCCTCAGAAGCTCAACGCTTTTTGTCTTAATTATAAGTTTCATTTTTGTCTCTATTTTTGCTAAAACTTCGCCGTTGCCCACATGTTTATTTTATGATATTGTCAGCATCCTTCTGTAGAAGCACATCTGTGCTGCTTCAATTCTCTTCGTCATCTTTGATTAGATTGTCTAGCATCCATTGCTATAAAGGAGGACTGGTATTACGCAGTAGTTTAGTACTCATTTCTTTGTTTCTAATGACATTTTTCTATTTCATAAGACAATTTTGGTTGTTAGCCCAATGTATCTCCGGATTTCGGTGCCTTATTTTCTTTCTTTTGCTGAAAAACTTTCTATGAATTAAATTTTTATACTTGCTTACTTTTGTTATCTCCATCTTGTAAGTCACACATCATCATCATCATCATTTATCCATCACACCCAGCTGGTGCATAGGGCAGCAATTTTTTGTTGCTGTTTCTGTAACAAACTGTTTTTTACGGGACAGGGTTGTTAGTCCTGCACCCAACCACCAAACCTGGAGGACCAGTGGACCATTCATAGTCCTTACGTTTACAGCACCTGGTATTCCCAAATGGTCAGCCATTTAAGTACTGACGAGGCTCGAT
This sequence comes from Ascarosepion bandense, assembly GCA_037127315.1. Classification (NCBI taxonomy): domain Eukaryota; kingdom Metazoa; phylum Mollusca; class Cephalopoda; order Sepiida; family Sepiidae; genus Ascarosepion; species Ascarosepion bandense. Next base: position 195,652 of record JBBBDQ010001228.1, on the reverse strand, counting down.
GTTGCTTAACTTCAGTGATCGGACTGGAACCGGTGCATTCAACACGATATAGCCGTGGATAAGTCACACATAGACCCTTCTTTTTGCTTACAATTTGTTGTGGAGTAGTTTTTGCACTGAAGGTTATAATCGTGCTATATTGGTTGCTAATCGACTTAACGTAACCAAAATGTTAGGAACTTGATAATCTTCCACTGAAAGCTGACTCCTTAATATTCGGCTAACTGCCGATTAATATCAACTGCCTAGTAGTTCTAATGAACTCCAATAGAAATCTAACGAACCCCTATGAACTTCTCAAGAATTTCCTGTTAACTCTTATTAATATAGAAGGGAGAGTCCATTATCTGAGTCATAGATGTGTTTCACTATAACACAATCATAGATTAAATTGCTGTTTAGTTCTCTCTTCTCGGTTTTTTTTAGTATCTACTGTAGGGGTTTTTAGTATTTTCCTGTCTCTGTCTGCTGTTAACACAGTATCACCTGTATATTTTATATTGCTAAAAGTGTGGCCGCCAATAATTAATCCTTCTATGAATTCTAATTCTCTCAAAATAGCCTCGCTGCATAGTTTGAATAAAGAAGACACACCATTCTCTTACACTATATCTCTGTTTACGAATATTTACTGAATTTATTTTCTATCCTTATGCAGGTGCTTTGCTCCCAGTATAAGTTCTGGATTATTCTAATATCCTTCCCAAATATTGCAAGGTTAACTAGTAGTTCTAACTTTTATTTATAACGTTCTTTTTATGTGACGTACTTTATAACGTTGCTGAAATGTGCGCTGTGGTGCTTGTTTATGACAGAATGAATGTTTATGACAGAATGCGGAACGAGAGATCCGGGAGCCGAGTTCGGATTCCAGTTGAATTCCTTGCATTTACTTACGCGCAAATACCCTTGGGAAATGCATTAATCCGTCTTTTCCCTCCAGTTATGGATTAAATAATAGGACAGATTGGGTTCTATAGCCTTAGCTGGCAACCAATCTACCGCAGAAAGAAATGGCAACCTACTGCAGGATAATCTTCTTTCTAGTCTGTCATGTCTCGAAAGAGACATGATCGGTCAAAGCGTGTATCACGTATGGCCTTTAACTGACTGACTTTATCCTGACTTAATAGAGATGTCCGATAGATAATTTTTTTAAAAACATAGTTGGCCCCATTAAGCTATTTATCGCTTCTGTTTTGTGATTTTATTCTTATCGCTATTGTTTTTAAATATTTATATTGTAAGAGAAGAGGAAAAGAGTCATTGTTGTATGATCCAGAACGTAAATAAAACGCTGTTTACGAGGACACCATTATAATTCTTTACATCGACAGAGGCAAGTTATTTTATCTCAGCTTTCGCAAAATATCAATAGATAAAGGATACTATTGTTTATTCCATAAACTAATTAAACTATTAAATATGCATAGTTTTAAATGCACCAAGCTTGAAATGTTTTAAATTGGGTTCATTTACGATGATTGTTTATGAGAGAATGAGATGTACAAATGATTTCCTGGCAGTACTAGATCTCATAAAATGACAAAGACCATGTTAAAAGACGGCACATCTCTACTTCTCTCTATATACACTACTTGCCATAACTATTAGGCAGTCCCAGTTTATTTTTAAAGAAATGATGTATTTCATACTGTTCCTTAGTATTTATTGCCAAGTGGATAATTCTAAATGAAAATAGAATGGTTATTCTGTTATTATTACTTTGTAAAATTTTACAAGCCAAGGAAGCAAAGATAAACTCGTCCAAATCACCCTAAATTTTCTTTATTCTTTCATTAATGAAACTGCAATATAGGTAGTTATTAAATATTTATAAATTCATTGATGCACATGTTATTGTGCAATATTAATAAAAGAATCATTCTATTTTTATTTACAACTATTCATTTGGCTATTAATACTAAAAAATAGTATGAAATACATCGTTTCTTTTAAAAAACTGGGGTGGCCTAATAATTATGGCCGGTAATGTATATCTATCTATCTATCTATCTATCTATCTATCTATCTATCTATCTATCTAAGAGATTACAGACTAAATACAAATGAATTAAAGCAAACTGCAAACTATACTCAGGCAGAATATGAACTTGATTAGTTTAAGAATAATTAATAAAAATAAACCAAAATCATTCATACTCTATCAATGATTGCTATGTGCTTTTATCTTGTTATATTGTGGACAGATTAATATAATCATTTAAATCTACGGTTAAGTAAGAATTTACCAAAACAAATACATTTTGGAAGTATCAGTTATTTATAATGGCGCTTAAAGAGGTCGTTTACAACACGATGGTGATATTATCAAATAGCAATTTATAACCATTTATTTTCTGCATTCCTTTGCATGTCAATATTTGCTTAAGCGGAAGAGAAAGTGCTTGAGTGCGCATGCGTGCATCATCATGTGCATTTTTTCAGCAACGTTGCATCTCAAAGACAAGAGCACCCAGTAAAATATTATTTGATTTTTTCCTTTACGTTAAGGCATTTCTTATTGTTATCGATCAGGATAGTGACGACAATTATCAGCAAAAACTGATGAATTGGGTAGTGCTACGCATAATCACAAGGGTTCACAATTTCTTAATTTTAAAATCGTAGTTTCATATCACGCTCAGAAAATCTAATTGAACTGCTCTGTATCTCAAAATGCTGCATTTATTTATTTTAAACTTCAATAACAGTACATCTCACTGCATTCCTATCCTAGCGAAAAAAAAAAAAACAAAAACAAAAAACGAAGCAATAATAGTAACAACAAAAAGAGAAAATTTGAAGGTAGACATAAGTTGAAAATGAACTTGTTTTCAATATTCTGAATACTAATATGAGATTTTCGTGTCAGCACTAACATATAAAATACAGTTTTCTATTCACTGAATAATCCTGCCAGGAATATTTTATCGTCGTTTTTAAGGGAAATTTAAAGTAAAGGCAAGTAGAACTTGGGAAGTCCTAAACTTCTTTTCAAAACGAGGATATTAAAGCCTCGATAAAAATCGCAATGAAAAATTTTACTACGAAAAGCTTTTATCTCGGTAGCGTGTGTTTCTAAGCCAGTTTCAAGGTTTGGATTCAAGAAAGATTTTATTTCATTAAATATTTTCAAGGCTGACCGATTTTGTTTTGGAAAAGAAAATTTATTAAAAGAAAAGTAACAAACAAACAAACAAATGCAAGATTTAAAGAAACATATAATTTCACAATGGTACACACCAATCTATATACTTTCATATATATATATATACATTAACACATAATTTAAAAATGGCATATATCAGTACATACATACATGATTGAGTAAAACTAGCTTTAAAAGTTCTTCTTACTAGATATTTTTTTTGAGCGGATAGAACGTTGCACAACACTAAACCCACTTTTCAGCACAATTGCTCTAGCAACAGTGGCACAACAGATGGTGAAAGGACCAGAGATCAAATGAGTTTCAATTTTGAGATTTCCTTCTCCTAAAAGGGTGTCCCAAACAAGAATTGCGGGTCCTTCACTTCCAAAAGAATCCTAGAATTCTTTTGGAAGTGAAGACTAGAGTTCTTCGTAACCCAGTGTGCTAACCACACTTTTGAACACCGTTCCAGATATTTTGACCTCCCCGCATATGCATACACACACACACACACACACACACACACACACACACACACACACACACACACACACACACACACACACATATATATTGTAACTAAGTTGTAAAACTCGTAGGTTTTTTAACCTGTTGTTCATGCATTTACTTTTATAAAGAGTGCTCTCTCTCTCTCCTCTCTCTCTCTCTCTATATATATATTTATAAAATACCAAAACATATATATAAACACACACATATCTATCTATCTATCTATCTATCTATCTATCTATCTATCTATCTATCTATCTATCTGTCTGTTCATATCTATCTATCTATCTATCTATCTATCTATCTATCTATCTATCTATCTATCTATCTCAGTCTGTTCATATCTATCTATCTATCTATCTATCTATCTATCTATCTATCTATCTATCTATCTCAGTCTGTTCATATCTATCTATCTATCTATCTATCTATCTATCTATCTATCTATCTATCTATCTATCTATCTATCTTCGTGCGATAAAAAATCAGCAACATTAAAATTCAGTAAAAATATCAGTAAAATACTGATATTGTGAAAACAGAATCTAACCAAAGGGTCATGGTAAATGGTAATATTTTTGGCATTCATTGATCGAGCTGCCAATATGGTGTTCATTTGAAATTTACAATTAATAATTTAAAAAAATATATTTTTAAGAAATATAGATTTTTCAAGTTCAGTAGCTGTTGCACTTTTTCTAGTACTAAAAGGTACTTTATTCTTAAACTTTTATTTGAAGTAGTGTGGAATGTCAACAGCTTGATTATACCATTATTTTCTCTTCAAGTTACACGTAATTAGTTGTTGATAGTTTCTTTTAAATTTTGGTTGTTGGTAGTTTCTGTTATTTGGCACAAGTCTTGGTTTATGACTCTGTTGCGCCAATCCACAATGTTCAAAGTTAAGCTAGAGTAGTGTTTCTGAACTGGTGTTCCTCAGAACCCTAGGCTTCCGCAAGAGGTCGCTATAAGTTTCGTAAAAAACAGTGAAAAAAGGCTTATTGCAGATTTGAGTAATTTTTGTTTAATTTTATATTCGTGACATATTTATTATAATAAAACTATAATGGTATTGGTTAATCTGGTTTATTTTTTATGTGTTTTATGTGTTATCTATATATATATATATATATATATATATATATATATATATATATATATATGAAAAGTGTATGTATATAATTATAAATAATATATATATATATATATATATATATATATATATATTATATTTTAATTCAGATACTTTAATCCAAACGAAAAAAGCAGGAAGGTAAATTCCCAAAACCCGATCCTAATTAATATTAAAAAATTTATTTTAATATTAAAAAATGATACAGGAAGAGAGCTCCATGTAATAAATTATTGCAGAGCAAATGTAAATCAAAAAAGGATTAATTCAATGATGTTGTTATATATATATATTGATATTTATAATTATATACATACACTTTTCATATATATATATATATATATATATATATATATATATATATATATATATATTGGTTAATCTTGTTTATATATATATATATATATATATATATATATATATATATATATGCAATTTGTTATATATATTATATTATTTGTATATTAATGTATGCGTGGGACTTATTTGAAAGCGCTCAATATCAGTGATAGAGCAGACATATTCATATAGATAGGTGTAAGTTTGTAACCCTGGGTTTCACGCTCTTGCGATCGTCAGACAAACTGATTAATTTTTTAAAAAGATTGGTTATACGTAGGGTTGCGCATATTCGTGTATTTTTGTGGAAGTGGGGGAAAACTGACGTCATGACAGACGCAGATATATATATATATACATTTGTATACCCATTGACGCGCGCAAGGACACACACACACACGCGTTCGCTTACTGGCACTTGTATAAACATATACATGCGAATCGTGCGAGGCTCTGCATATATATATGTATATGTGTGCCGTTGCGCACATACATACGCATTCGGTTGGTGTATTCGAATGGTGTAGCGATGTCAACGATCCGGACAGTTGTCGATTTCTCGTACGTACATATGTACGTATGATGGGTCCTGTGTGAAACTATGATAGGCAAGAATTGCTATTATTTTATTTAAGGCTATATATATATATATATATATATATATATGTGTGTGTGTGTGTGTGTGTGTGTGTGTGTATATATATACATGCATGTATACATGCATGCATATATATATTTGGTGAAAAACAAACTCTCTCCACAGACGTGTCACGTGGTGTAAAGAAACGCACCACGCGGTGTAAACAAAAAATTCACAGACGCTCTCGTGAAATACGTTTCTAATTCAAATTTAAAAATCATTTGTTTCTAATGAAGGACCGAGGGCAGTCTGAAATATAAAATACAATAATAAAAATAAACAAATACTGTCCAAAAATACATTTTAAAATTCAAAACTTTTTAATATTCTTTCCTATATATATATATATATATATATATATTAATTCAGATACTTTAATCCAAGTGAAAAAAGTGAAATGGTCATTCAACATCATTGAATTAATCCTTTTGTAATTTATATATATATATATATATATATATATATATATATATATATATATATATATATATATATTGAAGTATATGTTAGAACATATGTTGCTTGTTATGTTAGTATGTTAGAACATAGTCGTTGCTTGTTTCTTAGTATGTATGGTATGTTTTTGGTACAACAAATTATAGGACTTTCTTAAATATTCTCGTTAGATCAAGACTTTCATATCGATATCGTGCATGACGCCAAAATCGTTCAGTAATATCTAAACAATCAGCTTCAGACAATCGTCTTCTCGGATCAATGATTGAGAATCAGTTTGACCACATGATGTCTGCATGTCTTTCGAATACCATCTTTCTTCGATCATAATGAATTGGTGCGACAGAGTCACAAATAAAGATCTGTACTAAATAACAGAGACCACATTACTTGAGCACTTTCAACGACAGCAACAACAAAAATGTATAGCACATATAAGTGTTAGTTACTAGTTTAATGATTGAATAATCTTCTTGCGAGTTCTCCACCAAAAATACTCATGACAATTTTCCTATTGTCTCGATAAATATTTTCAGATTAACAAGTTTAGAAAAATATTGCAATGACATTCAGAAATATGAATTCAGGTAATTATGTACAGAAATAAGAGAATAGGAATGAAATAATTTGAAATTGACTAGTTTTACATTTTGATGAACCAGATTTGATCTTTATAAATGTATCATCACCTCTTTCTTTCTTTCTTTCTTTCTTTCTTTCATTTTTTTATTTCTTTTTCTCTTAAAAATAAACAACGTTTCTGATATGCCTTTTCTGTATTTTCTCGCGATAAAAACGGACTAATCTATTATTTATGAGTTACTTGTAGGGTATAACATACTGTGAAGTAACTAACTAACTAAGGAACAAGCAAAACCATAATATGATAATAGCAATAGTTTATTTCAGAAGCTCAGTCAATACTATTCAATTGAGCGAGAATAACAGGCGGTATATATCGATCGAAACTATTAAATATATTTATTTGAATAAACTATAGAATAATGACACTATTATAAAAAATAACCCCACTACTCAGTCAACACTCTGAAATTGAAACGGCACAACAGAAGGAACGTTGTGATCCAAGCAGTTGAAAATAATCATGGAATATGATAAAATAATGGAATAATCATGGAATAAAAGAATATTATAGAATCATTGAATAATAATGGAATAATTCATGAAATAGTTATAGAATAATGAGATTTAAAGAAATGATAAAACAATAAATCACAGAATAAATATATAATAACGGAATCAAGGAATTGTGATGGAATAAATTATGAAATAAACATGAAATAATGAAATTTAATGAAATCATGGAATAATAATGGAATAAATTATGAAATAATAATGGAATAAAGGAATATGAAAGACTCATGGAAAAATCGTGGAATAAATCATGGAATAATATTCCATCATTGAACCTTAGTAATGACAAAGAAATTGAAATAATGCAGTAGACAAGTTATAATGATCCAAACAATAAAGATAAGAATAGTCTTTCTAATAACTTGTAGAACGATGACTATACTTTGTGTCAGAAGCTATATGTATTTTGATGGAAAGAAAATAAATAAAATTATGGAAAATAAAATAAAAGCAAAACAAATTCACTAAACAGTCGTTTATCTCTAACACAAGTCACGTCTGTTCTATAGTGAAGGAAGAGTTTAATCGTGTTAGAATTTTGTTGGTATGTATTTATTGTGAATGATAACCATTATTATACATCAGCTAATAATAATAATAATAATAATAATAATAATAATAATAATAACTGAAACATCTATGCTTCATTTACTAAGAAGTTAGTCAAAACTATAAAGAACTATGTTAATCTGAAATTATTTAATAAATACCCTGTTTTGTTTTTATAATTATTTTATCTAAATTACACCGATAAAATGTCAGTCAACAATAGAATATTGTTTGTATCTTTAAGCGCTTTATACCAATTTTACCAGCGAGATGCTGTCTGAAAAAGATAAGCATTCTATATAATAATTCGTGTCTCATTTGAAAATGTGCAAGGTTAGCGATGCGTAAAATGAAAATAGAAGTTGACAGTAGGAAGTGAAATACACAACCATGAAATTACCAAGACCATGAATGGTTTGTGTGTGTGCGTGTGTGAGTGAGTGTGTGAGTGAGTGTGAGTGTATGAGTGTTTGTGTGTGAGTGTTTGTGTGTGTGCGAGTGTGAGTGTGTGTGAGAGTGAGTGTGTGTGTGAGAGTGAGTGTGTGTGTGTGAGTGAGTGTGTGTTAGAGTGTGTGTGTGTGTGTGGTGAGTGTGTGTGAGTGTGTGTGTGTATGTGAGTGTTTGTGTGTGTGTGAATGTGTGTGTGTGTGAGTGTGTGTGTAGGTGTGAGTGAGTGTGTGAGTGAGTGTGTGAGTAAGTGTGTGTGTGTTAGTGTTTGTGTGTGTGAGTGTGTGTGAGTGAGTGTGTGTGAGTGTGTGAGTGAGTGTGTGTGTGAGTGAGTGTGTGTTAGAGTGTGTGTGTGTGTGTGTGTGTGAGTGAGTGTGTGTGAGTGTGTGAGAGTGAGTGTGTGTGTGAGTGAGTGTGTGTTAGAGTGTGTGTGTGTGTGTGTGTGTGTGAGTGAGTGTGTGTGTGAGTGAGTGTGTGTGAGTGTGTGTATATGTGAGTGTTTGTGTGTGTGAATGTGTGTGTGTGTGTGTGTGTGTGTGTGTGTGTGTGTGTGTGTGTGTGTGTGTGTGTGTGTGTGTGTGTGTGTGTGTGTGTGAGTGAGTGTGTGTGCATAAAATCCAGGAGGATTCAAATCAGCAGATAAAATAAATAAAATATATTGAAAATATTCTAAGCAATTTAACTAATCATATCATCCCAAACAATGACTACTGAATACAAGGAATTTACTGCTAAAGAATATGGGAAAATTTTCTATTTTTTTAAAAAAATCGTTTCACCATACCAAAGGCAGTAACACCAGTGGTACACAGGGGGCTACAAGAGTAAAAGATTAGATAGGAGGAGAGTAAAGTGAAAGACGAAGCAGTTACAGGGTGTATAAGAGAAAGGAACACGAGAAGGATGGGAATACAGGTGTGATGACAGTTGTAAAGGTAGTGAGAAAGGAAAAGATATACAGGGTGATGTAGAAAGAACTGGAGTCAAGTGGTTAAGAGATGGGTATTGACATTGCATTTAAATTCCTGGAGGTTGTAGCCGTCAGAAAAGCAAGAATATGGAAGGGAGTTTCACATGCGGGAAGTGCGAGAAAAAAGCTGCTGGAGTAGAATTGTCGTCTGCATTTGGTTGATCTAACTGTAAATTGTTGAGACCCATTTGCCAGTCTAGTTGTACGAGTAAACTCCTGTGGAAGGGGCACCATGTAAATATCTATAGAACTGACAGAGGGAAACCACATCCCGTCGGTGAGAAAGAGGCTGGAGTCGAGCCACCAAGTCGGTACCTATCACATTACTGATTCTCCTTTGGAGCCTGTCAATAACACTGAGATGAACAGCGGGGCGCCCAACTATAAGGAGAGAGTACAATATAAGAACAAGAATGAAAAATATAGAAGATAACGATTGACATTGCATTTAAAGATCACAGTTGACTGGGAAGCAAGATACTGGAAGAGAGTTCCACAAGCGAAAAGTTTGATAGAAGTATAGAATTTATAGTTACATCCAGCCATTTCAACTATAAAAGAATGAAAACTTGTCACCAATCCGGTACTGCACTTAAATTCATAGAGTCTAATTATCACAGAGAAAAGTTTATCAAAACAATTACCATGAAAGCATTTACAGAAAGGGCACAGAAAAGCTACCTTAAGGCGGTGAGAAAGTGACTAAACCGTGATGCCATATCCGGGCCAATAATATTTCAGATTCTTCTTTGAATTTTATCAAAAATCTCTAAATACATAGCAGGAACACCTAACCTGATATGGCAACAATATTCAAAGCAAAGATAAATGATATACTTATAAATATGCAAGATAGATTCTGGCGAGGAAAATTCTTTAGTACATTACAAGGAACCAACTTTCCTAACATCAGATCTAGCAATTGATTGAATATAATTATTCCATAATTATTCAACAGAATGTAGGCCATTTTCTTTAGATTAGTTGCCAGTTTGACTTTTTTGACTATGATCGGACTTACTATTGACTATCAAACTTACTATTGACTTTATTGACTATGATCAGACTTACTATTGACTATCAGACTTATTATTAACTTTATTGACTATGATCAGACTTACTTCAGGCAATAGTAAATAGATATGTTATCAGCATAGACACTGAGTTAAATAAATATAATAAATGAAATGAAATATTCAAGACCCATTTTAAAAGCGTATAAATTTGGATCAAATGATGTAATTGATGATAATACATAATCTGGTGATGATAATAAAAGTTAGGGTGACAGCTGACATCATTGTGGTGTGGGTGGACAGTGCGGCAACTCTTGTGTTGTAGTAGCCAAACGTTTTTCACTGACATGAAGTTGAATGATTATACTAAATCAGTTGCTTGGTTCTACTGCTGGGACGATTAGTTCACTGTGTCGTGGCAGACAATTTTTCTTGTCAGAATCCATCTTTGTACATTTATAAATTTACCTTTCGCCTGTGCATTGAATATTTCGGCAATATTTGTTCTAGTGTGCTTGCTATATATCTCGACATTCTATACAAAATCCAAAGTAGGGTTCCTAATATAACCGATTTTGACCAGAAATTTTGAGTTCAGTCACTTTCCCACCGCCGTGAGGTGGCTTCTCCTTGTCTTTCCTATAAATATTTTCATGGAAATTGTGCTAAGCTTTCTTTCTTGCTGCCTAGTCTCTATAAGGTGTTCATATTGAGAATGTGGACAGCTACGACGAGGACGATGATGACAATAATAATAACGTGTGCATATCGAGAAGGAGGATAGCGACGACAACGTCAATAATTATGTCTACATTGCGTATTGAGGAAGTGATGATGATGATTATGGCATATTGAGAAATAGATATGTAATAGAAAAACATGAAATCACTTCTTCTCCAAGATCTATACATAAATAAGCAATATTAGTATCATTATATCATTTTTGCCTAAACATTTCTTGCAGTTTAAAAATATTTTATGTTTTAAATATCTTTTAATGGTCTTGTAAGCCGTAAAAAATAAGTAAAACATAATAAAATAAGAATAAAATGTATTAAGAAAATGAGGCTGCGACGGTAATAATGATATGTAATGACAATGACATGAGATAATAACAATATGTTATAATAATGATATGGGATAATAAAGATATGTGATAATAACAATATATGATAACAATGTGATAATGATATGTGATATGTCATAACAAGGTGATAATAATATGTGATAAAAATGTGATAATAATTATATGTGACAATGTGATAATAATGACATGTGATAACAATGTGATAATAATAATGATATGTGATAACAATGTGATAATAACGATACATGGATATTAACACTGTTGTGCAGCGAGATGAAGTGTTTGGTAAGGATAAAAAAACTGTTCTTGAAGAGAATGAAGGATGTGACAATGGTAATGATTCGTAGATTGTGATGGTTTTAAGTGTTGATGATGACAGGGATATTGGTAATAACAAAGGTTCGTGATGAAGAGTCTGAAAAGGAATCGGATGATGATGATGATGATGATGATGGCTGTCAAGAAAACAAAACCAAGAAAAGAATGAAAAAAAAGTGTAGTTTCAACTGATGAAGGTGTCAAAGTAGAATAACTTAAACGACTCTCTCTCTCTCTCTCACACACACACACACACAAACGCACACATACATAAAAAACACCCACACACGCACACACACGCAAATATAAAAGACAAACGAAAATAAACAAAATAAATTTGATTTTATGTGATTTTAAAAGAAAATAACATCAATGATGATAAAAAATGCCTATCGATCATACTTATGATAAAAGTTGTATATGATATTTATAAAGCCTTTGGCAATAAGATTACCTATAATACTAAGAAGTACCTTCGTTAATACATATTATATTATTAATGCCTATGTTATGAAATGTCTCTGATAATAAGGCGTTTCTTAATAATGCCAATTTCACAAAGAAAATCTACAGTAAGAAATATGATAATACTTATAATAAATAACAACAACAACAACAACAATAATAATGCCTTTAACAATGGAAATAAAGCTTATAATAACCTTATGATAAGAAATACCTATAATAATGCCTACTTTAATAATAATGAATTTGACAATAATAATAACAACAACAACAATAATAATAATAATAATAATAATAAAAATAATAACATATCATTAATAGCACTAATCAGTCAATTTAATTAACATATCATTAATAGCACTAACCAGTCAGCTTAATAAGACAGAATGTGGTTATAAAATAGGCCAAAAGAAAATAAGCCATCTATTTTACATGGATAACTTAAAGTTGTATGCTAAGAATGATATAACTATAAAATGCTTCAGCGAAGACATTGGAATTAAATTCAATTTGAATAAATGTGCTAAAGCTACAGATTTTCGTGGATCAATACAAGAAACATCCTCAATTAGCTTAGACCCAGTTGTAACAATAAAAGATTTAGAACCAGAAGAAGCTTAAAAATATCTAGGTGTAAATGAGAGTGAAATAATTCACCATAAAAAATGAAAGAAATAGTGCGTAATGAGTACTTTAGAAAGCTACGACTGATATTTAAAATTCAATTGAATTCTCAGAACAGAATTATGGCCATTAATAGCCTTCCAATTCCAGTTGTCCAATATAGATTCAACATCTTAAACTGGACTCTAAACGACATCAGGCGAATGGATTCTAAAACAAGACAGCTTCATTCTAAGCATAAGATGCATCATCTAAAGGCTGATGTAGACTGTCTAAACATACCCCGTAAAGAAGATGGCAGAGGTCTTATTCAGCTAGAATTGTCATACAAGACAACAACTATTGGCTTCCTAACATAGGTAGAAACAACAAAGGATTGGATGATACAATTAGTAAGGCAACATGAAGAAAGGAAGAAAAAATATTCAATAATAAAAGAAGGCAGTAAATACAAACAAGATTTACAGTTAGTAGATTCTGTCGAAAAGCAAAACAGAAGCCAAGAACCAACTATTGCGGCAAAAAATATGAAAATGAAAGCCAAAGATAAAGCTCTTGAACAGATGAAACAACGTTGGCAAGACAAACCTCTACATGGCCAATATCCAGAACGTGCCAATAAATCCAATGTTGATAAAGTTAATACTCCTCGATGGTTACGTGCATCTGGATTAAAGTCTGAGACTGAAGGCTTTATTCTTGCAGCGCAAGACCAAATCTTTTCACTAGAAACTTTCAGGCAAATATTATACATAATAATATGGATCCAAAATGCAGGTTTTGTGATAAACACCAAAAACAATAGACCATCTAATCTCAGGCTGTTCTATACTTGCCCCAAATAAATATAAAAATCGCCACGATAGAGTTGGGCAATATTTACATTGGACAATGTGCAAACACTATGGAAAAGCTGTAAACAAACACTGGTATGAACATCACCCATCACCGGTTACAGAAATAGAAGATGTCACCATTCTATGGGATTACACCATCTACACAGACAGAAAAATTGAAGCAAATAGGCCAGACATTATTGTTAAAAACCAGAAGGAGAAAACTTGTCTATTAATTGATATGGCTTGTCCAGCGGATTGTAACATAGCAACCAAGGAATTTGAAAAACTTATCAAAATATAAAGACCTGGAAATTGAAATAGAAAAAATGTGGAAATTGAAAACAAGAGTTGTGCCAGTGAGAGTAGGTGCGATTGGAATGATAAAAAATGGAACAAAACAACACATTGAAAGAATCCCTGGAAACCCCAGCTCAAGAGGCATACAAAAAATTGTCTTATTAAGTACAGCCCACACACTAAGGAAAACTTTATCTATGTAATGCTAGGGATGATAGGGAAGATAGAAAAACATGAAATGGAGCCATAACAACACGCCACGATTTGCCTTAGGTCTCCCCGCAAACTTGGTTGATAGTGAGACCAAAGCAGAAATTGAAATATGATGAAAAATGACATTATAATAATAATGAAAGAATCCCTGGAAACCTTAGCTTAAGAAATATACAAACAATTGTCTTTCTAAGTACATCCCACACACTAAGGAAAACTTTGTCTATGTAACGCTAGGGATGTTATGGGATATAGAAAAAAACATGAAATGGAGCCATAACAATACACCACGACCTGCCTTAGGTCTTCCTGCAGTCTTGGTAGGTAGTGCGACCATAGCAGAAATCTAATAATAATAATAATAATGATAGTAATATTGCACTTGGAATGATAAAAAATGGAACAAAACAACACATTAAAAGAATCCCTGGAAACTCCAGCTTAAGAGATATACAAAAAATTGTCTTATTAAGTACAGCCCACACACTAAGGAAAACTTTGTCTATGTAACGCTAGGGATGATGGGGAAGATAGAAAAAACATGAAATGGAGCCATAACAACGACATGCCTTAGGTCTTCCCGCTGACTTGGTTGGTAGTGCGACCATAGCAGAAATCGAAATATGATGAAAAAAATAATAGTAATAATAATAATACCTTTGTGATAATGCATACGATAATACTAATACCTACGGTGATAATAGTATTAAAACTTATGAAAATAACAATGTCTGTGAGAAGAAAAATATGTGTGATTTTAAACGAAAATAATGCCTTCGATAAGAAGTGAATATTGAAATACACGCATCTTTAAGGAATAAAAAATCTGAAATATTTAATGAAAAAAGTATTGGTGACGAAATCTGTCATAAAAGATAAGGATTTTTGAGCAACTCCCAATATCAGTGCTTCGTTCCCCTTTTTTTGTGCAAAGAAAAAAAAAGCCACCGTGTGAACGATGAAACAACTTTCCCTCCTGCAACTATATCGCCTACAGAAAGTATTCTATGTTCTCGTGATGTGCCAATAAAGTTAAAAAGAAGTGGCAATGTTTAATCAAATACATTCTTGGCGTTGTTAACTTTCGGCGTCTCTGACTGTGTGGTTGCCCCACCCCCCACCATGATTCAAATAATTTTTTGAAGTAATTATGTTTAAAGAAAGAGTAACATACATAGATAGTGATATAGATAAAGATTTGGAAAAACAATTAACAATTTTGTCAAGATACAAAGATACTAGGTGAGGGAGTAGGTGTTCAAACCCACATAAAAACTGTTTTTTGAAATCTTACTAAATGGAGCAACACAACTCTCTTTCACTAATATTCTCTCTATTTGACATTGTAAATATAAAAATGTCTCTGACATACAAATAGTTTAGGTGAGCATTTTAATGAGATACACTACCGGCCATAATTATTAGGCCGCCCCAGTTTTTTTTAAAGAAATGATGTATTTCATACTTTTTTTAGTATTTATTGCTAAGTGAAAAAAGTATTGGAATGAAAATAGAACGGTTCTTTTGTTATTATTACTTTGCAAAATTTTACAAGCCAAGGAAGCAAAGATGAACTTTTCCGAATAACCCTAAATTTTCTTCATTCTTTCATTGATGAAACTGCAATATAGGTAATTATCAAATATTTATAAATTCATTTGATGCACATGTTATTGTACAATATTAACATTTTATAAAAAAAACAAAAAAACATCCTATTTTCATTTACAATTATTCATTTGACAATAAATACTAAAAAATAGTATGAAATATATCATTTTTTTTAAAACACTGGGGTGGCCTAATAATTATGGCCTGTAGTGGAAATCTTTATCGGGATATCGGCTCGGAACGAGAAATCGGGGAGACGAGTTCGAATTCCAGCTGAATCCATTGTATTCACTTACGCGCAAATGCCCTTGGGAAAGGTATTAATCTGTCTCTTCCTTCCAGTTATGGATTAAATAGCAGGACAGATTGGGTTCTATAGCCTTGGTTGGCAACCAGTCTACCGCAGAAAGCAATAGCAAACTACTGCGGGATAATATTCTGCCCAGTCAGTCATGTCTCTTTCGAGACATGATCGCCCAAGCGTGTATCACGTACGGCACTTAACTAACTGATCTACCCTTAAGTTTCGTGAATATCTACTTTGCTTGGTAGTTGAGACAGTTGCTTATTTCTCATACATATCTGTGATTGTCGTGTGAGCACAGTTAGACTGCCTTCAGTCCTACTTGGAAGAAACAGGCTTATCACGTTGAAACACCGGTTTATGTACTAGCATCGAATTTAAGCATCCTGGTCGAACTATATATATATATATATATATATATATATATATATATATATAGAGAGAGAGAGAGAGAGAGAGAGAGAGATTAGTTTCATTAAATAAAAAATATAAAGCATCTTTGATAATGGCTAATAAAATAGCCAAAAGTGTTCGGGTATATAGAACATTCGGACAGTTTTTACATGTACAGAAAAGAAAATACTTATATGAATAAAAGAAAAATTGAATAAAAAAACACAATCGTAGAATCTTCTTGGTCGTCTTTAATGGAACTTTAATGGAACTTTTATTAATGGATTAGTTGATGGAGAAATGAGCATGCAGGTTAGTGAGATAGCAGATGACTATTAACTTTACATTTGAATTCTTGGAGATTGTAGGTGTCGGGAAAACAAGTAAACGGAAGGGTATTCCACAGGCGGGAAGTGCGAGAAAAGAAGCGGAGGGAATAGAATTTGCGTTTATAATTTATTGGTTTCGCAGTAAAAGGGTGGGACCTAATTTCTAATCTTGTGGCTCGAGTAAATTTATATATAATTAATTTTTTATTAAGTTTTTTCCCACAATCCTAATATTTTTACATTTTGTAGGAGGAATATAAAATTATTCATAAATTTTGTTGTCCCATGAGCTTTCGATTATTTTCATACCTATTTTTACGGTGTTTTCTTATTTGGTGTTGTTATTTTCTCTCATGTTTTGACGCAGTAATTTATTTTTTAAAGAGGCGGCCTCATCTCAAGGTTTCATGTGCCGCGCCCGACTGTAAATCGCGTGAGAATCTTTTTATTTTTATATAACTTTCAACATTCTCTTCTCACTATTAAATAATGTAAAGTTGATGGTAGGAGAGAAATGTTTGATATATAGGGCTATCCAAGTAACAGCATGTTTTTGGTATCGTGATTTATAGACATTTTGTGTTTTCAAACAAAAGTTTTCTGATATTGATGTTTTTTGTACGGTATTTTATTACTGTTGTGTGTTTTGTAAGAATAATTTTACTTGTTTATCAATGATGTTTTTCGGGAAAATTATTGTTGACTAATGTTTTTTTATAGGTTCGAAAAAAAAATTGGTGTGTACTAGTTAAGAAGTTTTTTTATCACTGCTATCTTATAACTTGATAGAAGATGTCAAGTTATTACGGATAAAGTTTCGGCGTGTATTTCTTCTTGTTTCTTTTCCGTAAAATTACAGACTATTTTTCAAACCAGATCCGTGTTCCCCTCTTTTTTGAAAGATCGACTGTCCTATTTATGCAGAAATTCGGTTATATATAAGTATAAATGCCGCTGCGATGCGGTGTACATAGGACGGACGAATCTTTGTTTGGAAACGTGTGTATCACAACATGTCTCCGCACATATTCGTTCCAGTAATTCTGGACGTAATACAAGACCTTCTCAGGCCGTTCAGGAGTCAGCCATTGGTCAGCATTTGTAAAAAATCAGGATTGTGCCTCCATGTATGAGGATACTTGGTTTTCTGTCTTACATAGTACTCGAATCGCTTTTCATTTGTGAGTTCTTGAGGCTATTTATTTAAAATCGTCCTAGTCTGTGCAAGCAAAAGGACATTTTCATAAGATCACTGAGACTTTTGGAAGGAATGTGAGTTATTTTTTTTCTAATTTTATTAACTCTTTTGGAGCTGTGATTTACACCCTCCTCACGTTTTAATTAATTGAATAAATTTAATTTTAAACGAGCTTTAACTTTCCTTCTATTGTCGTTTCTATTTGTTTTGTGTCCCTTTAATTAAAAGAGCCAACAAACGTCCTATAAATAAGTGTTGGTCGAAATATATCTAAGGTCTATAAGTAAAAATAATAATACTAAAAAGATATGTCGCCCTGTTTGTTTATATATATATATATATATATATATATATATATATATATATATATATATATATAGGTACCTCTATTACATCACAAAAAATCCAGCATAGTATGATTTAAAAAGGTTCAAAACTTAAAAAAAATGTTTAGAATATTATTAAAAGAAAAGATCAAAGTAATTTTTATTCATTTTATAAAATTGTTTAATCCCTTTTAACATGTTCAAAATTTTGGCAGAAAATTTTGTTTTGATTTGAGTTAGCGTGCAGAAAATTTTACGACTGTTTACAATCGATTACGTAATTTTTTACGTAACTCACTTTTTCAGTGACAAACACATTAATTTGGAAATTCTCGCAAAAATCAAATAATTGTCGGATTTTAATGAAACTTTCAGTATTCATTCACAAATGAATGAAATTAGTTTTGAAGTATTATTTTCTTAAAATATTGATAAAAAATAATTGAATTTGATAAGCTTTTAATTGCTGGAATAAGTAATAAAAATTAAGGTCATTATAGTCTGAAGAAAAAAAATTCGTTTACTAATAAAATTTTTAAAGAATTGTTTTTTTATTATAATAATTCATAAAGTTTTAAAAATCTTTTAAAAATCTTTTAAAAATCTTTTAAAGAACTGTTTTCCTTTCTTTTCGTTAAGAATTGATGATTATATATTGACTATCAAAAAATAAAATAAATAAAAAAATGTTTTACACCGTATATTTTTAAAATAATTACAAAAATGTTTTTGTACGTAAATAAATATGTTTATTTAAGTACGATGTTCCATAGGGATTATAAAAAGTTTCCATAGGGGTGGTATTTATTTTAGAAGTTTAGAAGTGTTTTGGATTATTCCCCTTACATGGAAAACAACAGAAACCGCACTTTGATTCTGATTCAAGTCTCTTCAAGATGTTTATAAAATTCAACAGCCTGTTTTGCAAGTCATTCCTTAAAAATTTAAAGCAGCTTTTACATTTTAATTCCTAATTTTCTAATTTTGTTAAAAAAAAATAATTGTAAAATTCACAATTTGTAGAGGTACCTAAAAACAATATGAAAACTAGATATTAAAAATAAAAATTACTAATTTGCACGAGATACTAGATTAGCAACTAGATCGCACCCTTTTACAGTGAAACCGATAAAATGCAACCGCAACTTCTACTCCAACAGTTTCTTTTCTCGCACTTCCCGACTGTGGAATTCTCTTCCACATGACTGCTTCCCCGACGGCTACAATCTCCAGGAGTTTAAATGTAAGGTCAATAGACACCTCCTAACACAATAACTCGCTTCCATTCTTTCAAACACTCTTTCCGCCCACCCACCCAACTATCTATCACCCCCCCCCCTTCTGACATTTCTTATATCTAACCACTCTTCCTATTTATCTCCCCCTATGTAGCCCCAAGCGCAATAGTGGCAGTGGAATGCCTTGCTTGGGGTGAAACGATTAAAAAAAAAAACCATAACATTTCATAGATTATTGAGTTACCTCTGCCGTTATTTTCATTCTGTTATTAAATTGTAAATTTTTTAAAAGAAAGTTTTATATTATTTTAATTTTTATTTTTCATAAAACATCTTCAAACGTAAGCCTATAAAGCTAAACTAACTAAAATTTGATCAAATATTGGATAATTGCTGAAAACTGTGTTAAATTTTTAATCTTCAGTCAGTTAAGTGCCGTACGTGATACACGCTTGGGCGATCATGTCTCGAAAGAGACATGATTGACTGGGCAGAAGATTATCCCGCAGTAGTTTGCCATTGCTTTCTGCGGTAGACTGGTTGCTGACCAAGGCTCTAGAACCCAATCTGTCCTGCTGTTTAACCCATAACTGGAAGGAATAGACGGACTAATACCTTTCCCAAGGGTATTTGCGCGTAAATGAATACAATGGATTCAACTGGAATTCGAACTCGGCTCCCCGGCTTCACGTTCCGAGCCGATATCCACTGTACCACAACGCACAAAAATGAACTGAGCTCGAGTCATTTGTTCTCGCTCATGGTTTGAATTTTTGTATTCCAACTTCTATGCCTGACAAGGAGAAGGTTTCTTTCAGTGTTTGAGGTCTTTTTTGCTCAGTTGGCGAGACTTAAACCTGTTTCCTCGAATGCGGTTAGCAATTTGAAAGCCCAGTTGAATTATTCGGTGCCCATGTTTGCTAGTTCCTCTGTTGCTTCAGCTGAATCCAAGTGAACAGTTGAACATCAACGTGTACTTAATTCACTGAGGAATAACTTTGAATTAGTGATTTCCAGACCTGGTAAAGGTGCTGGTGTCGTTGTTCTTAATCGCGCAGATTATGTGTCCAAGATGTCTTTAATTTTGGAGGACACTTCAAAATTTAAAAAGCTTAGATCTGCCGATACGTGTGATCGGACTACCTCAAGTGAAATAAAATTTCAAAAATCACTTTTGAGGTGGGTAAAAAGTGCTTTTTTAGATATTCTAGTACATCGGACACCTACAGCTTTTCTCACCTCTGTGTATAGGAAACCAACATTTGCGGGGTTATATATGTGTTGGGATTCCTTTTGTTTTAAAAAAAGTAAATTAAACATTATTAGAACCCTAGTCCACAAGGCGTTAATGATTTGTTCTGAGTCTTTCCTTGATGAAGAAATCAGTTTTGTAAAGGAAACCTTATGTGGTTTAAGGTATCCGCCCGACACTGTGCATTCGGTCATCTGTAACAAAATTTTTGAATTCAAAAAGGAGAAACTCATTATTATCAAAATATTCCCTGTTTATCTTAGACTTCCCTGGATTGGATCAAAATGTGAAAGTTTGATTAGACAAATTTCATCAAATGTTCATTTCTTTTTTTTCTTGGCTGAGGTACGTATTGTATTTCAAATCCGGCCCATGTTATGCTCTGCATGCAAGGATGTTCTTCCTCCCCCACCATATTAATTCTATAATATATCAATTTAAATGTAGTTGCGGAGTTGACTACATAGGAAGAACATCTCAGCGTCTCGACATGAGAATTAAACAACATGTTCCAACTAAAATAAGAAATCACATTTTACCTCGAAATGGATCCGTCTCGAATACCTACGGTTCCGCTATTTGCGAGCACCTTATAAAGAATGGAAAGTGTGCTGATAATTTTAGTGTTGATCGGTTCACTGTTGTGTGCCAATCTCACTCTTCATTCCACCTTAAGGTTCTGGAGGCCTTGTATATCGGGTCCCGAAAGTCTGCATTGTGTAAACAGCGTGAGTTGCTGTGACTCGATATAATTAGCCTCTAGCATTCACATTTTTTCTTTTTCTTCCATCTTTCTCATTTGCATAACACACTTTTTATTTTTTAATTTTGATTCAAATCTCCCGTAGAGGCCTGAAGAGCGGGAGCGAAACCAGTTGCTTTGCTTTTTAATATATTTACAATGTGTAACATTAAGCTGCACACTTTTATTTCTTTAATTAAATTCTGTACTTACAGAAATATTTTCAAATATATATATATATATATATATATATATATATAGAGAGAGAGAGAGAGATAGTGTAGGTATGGATGGGATTAAATTCTGTATCCAGAGAAACACTATTTTAAAAGTACTCAATACAAAATAGTGCGATTAATATTTTTTAAAAATTTATATGTTATAATATCACTACAAAATAGCTATTTTGTTTCGACAATAGCTGTGTCTTATCAAGTGATGGTGTTTATTTTTAAGTTGAAAAGTTTTAAAAGGTTCAAAACTAGTTAACCCCTCCTAATCACAGAGAGGCATTGTTACAATGACAATGTGGACTAATCAAAATAAATTAATTTCTAATTTGAAAAATATGAGAACAGATTCTGAAAACAGTTTATTGGGGCATTAATGTTAATATTTGATTAAAATAGAGATCAGCATTATTAATCGACTATTAGCTGCACTTTACTTTATTTTAAATTCTAAGTTTAACAAAGCATTAGATTTAGATTATTATAAAGTTATCCAGATATTAAACGTAAAAAAGATATGGACGCACACATTTACAAATCTATAGACATCCACATATGGATAAATATACAAGCATATACTCATACAAATATATATTGGTATACAGAGACATGTTCAAATGAATATAGGCACACACACACACACACACACACACATATATGTGTGTGTGTATGTGTGTGTATAATATATATAGTGTGTATGTGCGTATGTGTGTGTGTATGTGTTAAGGTAGAAATCCATCTTTTACGCAAGTTTCGTTAAAAACGGCAGGCATGGTCCAATGAATAAATCTTTTTCTTATATTAAAGTGGGCTTCATACTGGTAATGTATGCGTGCAATAATTTTTTAAAAATAGGTTTGAAAAAACAAAGTTTTCCTTAATGTTACTATTCTTGTTGATTGCAGGGTCATGTAAAGAGGAATTGCTGCCTTGATACACAATTTTAAGCCAAGGACAGTAACACAACAAGAAGATAAAACATTGTTTTATCAAACTAAATATTCTCAAAAAATCATTTTACGCCTGTACTACTAATTTCCTCTTCTATATATATAAAAAAATTACTCATAAAAACTTGTCTGTCGTTTTTAACGAATCTTGCACACACGCGCGCGCGCACACACACATATATATATATATGTGTGTGTGTGTGTGTGTTATATATGAGCCGTACTGATGAGCTGTAATATAGCGAAACAGATCTGTCTGCGGATGACTATAGAATATATATATATATATTATATGTGTATATATATATATATATATATATATATATATATAATATGAATACGCGTATTCATATTAGAGATATATGTAGCAATGAAAATACAACGTTTTATCAGTTAAAAAAGGTTGGAAGTTGGTATAAACATCTCACGAATTAAGAAAAAAAATCATTATTAAATATGATTAACTAAACACCTATTGTGATAACATTCAAGCAAGATGAGACTATAAGCATATCTTAAACACTTGTCTCGTCCTGATACAAAGTTTTTCCAAATTACTATTTTTGTTTGTTCTTTCATTATGGAAACATGAAGAGTTTTGTCTTTTTTTTTCCCTGGCAATAATCAACATCGTAATGTTGGCGACATTGTTCGTCTCGATAAGACTTTAGCATACTGAATTAGAGAATGAAAACTTTATCTTACTTTTTAATCGACTGGGGCGAAAAATCTATAGGTTTTTTTTCCCGTAAAATGTTGAACAAACGTGAAACACGCTTGTTTTTTAATTTCCAAGTGACAATCAACAGCCGATTTTGACACAAAATGTTAAGTTGTACTGATAGTTTTAATTTTAAAAATTAATTCGTTCCTTCTTTATTTGCTTTTTTTAAAAATTTATATCCAGATATTTATTTACCCTAAAAATTCATAATTTAATCTAAAATTTAACAGAATAAAAGTATTCTTTCCTAGCAGAAAATAGCGATTAAAAATAACCCAAACTTGATGTTTATAGCAATTTTTATTTATGGTATATGTTTTTTTCAGCTACAATACGACTCATTATTTTGTTGTTGATAATAGCTCTCTTCAACTCCCTTTTGTTGTTGTAAGTAATTTTTGTCTTTAATTCATTTCTATCTTTCCTCTTGTCGTGTAATCTTTTCAAATAAAACCTTTAAGAAGGTTAATCACTGTTTGTCTGGCTTCTCTTATTTTTTATATGTCACGTGAGGGTTAAGTTCTACAAGTCTTCTTTTCTTATTATGACGCAGAAATTTATAATGTCCTTTTCTGATTGATAGCAGCATTTTCCTCATACTTCATATTTTCTTTAAAACATTCTCGTTGCTCACTTCAATGAAATATTCAGAATTTTTTGGAAGAATTGCTTACAATTTTTTTTTTTTGAAATGTGAGGAGATTGTCCAGTATTCAGCCTCATATATTGGGTATTACAGCATTCTTTTCTTAGTTCTAAAGAAAAAGTTTCTGATTTCTTTAAAATTTTGCTTAGTTTAATAGATACTCTTGTGTGCTTTTGGATTTCGGTGTTACAGTTTTCTTTTGTCTATTATGTGTATTTTGGTACAATTGATATCGCCTCGGAATGAGAAATCGGAGAGCCGAGTTCGAATTCCAAGAGAATTCGTTGCATTCATTTATGCGCGAATACTCTTGGGAAATGTATTAATCCATCTCTTCCTCATCTAGCTATGTGTTCAATATCGGGGCAGACTGGATTCTAAAGCCTTGACTGGCAGCCAGTCTACTGCAGAAAGTCAACGCCAACTTACTGCAGGAAAATTTTCTGCTTATCATGAAAGGGAGATAATCACCGAAGCGTGTATCACGCATGGAAATTAATTGACTGATTTAATCATTGTTCAGATTGTTAAATTTCTTAGCCTACTTGGTTTTAGCACTCCTAATACGAATCTGACATAGTTCGTGGTCTGCTTAAAAAATTTTGTAACCAATTTTGATACTCAGACCCACCCGTATGGTACCAACAACCATACAGCTTTCAAAATTACTGAAACCAAATTCTTTTGCATAGGAATGCATAAAATGTAATTCGGCTATTCTCCATGTCCACGTTTAAATTTTTATATATCAATTAAATTGTTATCACGTGATTGGCTGGTTAGAAATTTGTATAAAGTTGTATTTATTCCCGTGTATTTAATTAAGTAAACGGTTGTTGTATTTAACAAAACATTCTTGAATGAATTCTTGATGCTTAAATTATACATTATATGTGTATAAATTTTTATTTTTTCTAAGAAGATATTTTAATAGATACCCATATTTTTTTGTGGATACCCATATTTGAAATAGATACCACATTTTTTTAAAACTCCGCACATCTAAAAAAAAAAAATGAAGAAAATTTTCTCTTCGGCAGGATACTAACCAGTAACCTTCTTCGTGGAAGAAACCACATCCAGCGTGTTTTACCGCTTGGCCACAGACAACGGCACAGATGAACAAGTTTGTATTTACTCTTTTACGAAATGTAAATGCCCTCGCTCAGGTCTCCTTCTGAGAGAGCATTTTTCTTTTTTAAATTTTTTTTCAAGTTCACAAGGCTGTAGTTATAATATACAATGTTTAAAATAATAATAATGATGATATTAAAAAAAAGGTGAAGAGTCTATATCAACGTCGGTTATTCACAAAAGCTAACGGTTGGAGTAAAAAAAAATATTTGATTACAAATAAACCCATAAATCTTTCAGAAAGTGATATATAACCATGACATACTACATTTATGCACATGCGCGCCCACAGACGTATGGCTACACACACACACACACACACACACACACACACACACACACACACACACGTGCGCACACACTATGAAAAAGTCTGACTTAATGAAAAGTGCATATAAAAAGTTTATATAAAAAAGAAATATCGAGAAGTATAAGCTGTCAATTGGTGATACCCCTGACGAGTGGACTGAGTTATTCTCAGAGGATGTGTCTAAGAAACTCTGGAGTCAGGATACTGAAGGTAATATCAATCAGCTAAGTGACAAACCTCTTACTTGTATACATTCTCTTTCTCTCTCTCTCTCTCTCTCTCTCTCTATATATATATATATATATATATATATATATATATATATATAGTGTATTGAGGCAGCAAATAATTTTCTAAACATATACTATTAAATATAAGAGATAATGAATGTCTATAATGTTTAATCATGAGCCGTTCTAAACGTCATATTTTGGCTTTAATTTCAGTTGAAAATAAAGACAAAAACTCTCCAACATTTGGATAATTTTTATTAATTTGTTTCTAAGCTTTCGGCTCACATGAGCCATCTTCAGAGAGGTTATTTAGATGGTAATACAATAACATCCACCATCATCGACGATTTTATTTTGTGTTGACATAAAACTCTGCTAGGCAACAGCGATAGTTACCAAAAATAACAAACGCAGTTCGCAAATTTGCAATGCGGTTCTATGACGTCACACCGCATGATAGCGCGAAATGACAACAAAACCATGTAATCAAATGCAATGTAATGTGTTATGTCCGGATTTAAAGTTGATTTTATTGAGTGTTGGTTGTTTCGATTTGATGTACATGGCCTCCAATATCTGCAGGTTCCTCTTACTGTGTGTATGAGTAAGGATCACCATATTGTTGACCAAAATCTGTCTGATATTACTTACATGTTTATGTTTTTCAGAGAAATGTTGTTTAATAGTACTCTGATCAGCAAGATGACATGTAAGTCTACGGGAGAGCGTGGTTGTAGTACAACCAATATATGTACTGGGTTTTTTATTAGTATCAGAGATGCAATCTCTGAATGGGCATGTAAATTCGTACACTACATTGGTTTTTTTGTCGAGAATTTAGTTTAGTGCTTGTAGGGTTATTAGAGACTATGATTGATTTGAATATTTTATAATATATAATGAGTTTAATTTGATTATTACTATCCACTGGTTTAACATTTCTACATATTATGTTTTTGAGAGTTAATTAATAATTACAAACAAGATGAAAAAAACTCTCAAAAGAGACAGATTTTGGTCAACAATACGGTGATCCTTACTCGATCGATTATATATATATATATATATGGGCACGTGCGCGTGCATAAAATATGCGTGTTCGAAGTTATATGAATTTTGATTGAAAAAGTACGAATTAAATTTATTAAAAAAAACGTTGTTTTCGAAGTAATTTGAAAGCAAAGACATTCTAAGTGTACAGGCATACCTTGCTAGGTTGGCTACATTAGTGAGGGATTTTTCCTCTAGTGTGAACGACTAACACTGTCAGACAGAAACAAAAGTTTGAAACGTAGAATATTCACATGAAAACTTACATGAAAGAAAATTTACGAAATATGTCTTCATTAATTGACGAGCAATGTTTATTTGGAAGTGAAAGACTATAACACCCCGAGATCGTATAATTGTTGTTAATGATGCTTTAGTAAACAGTGTAAATTCTGATAAAATTTCCATGGTTCATCTGGGGGAAGGACAATCTTAATTCTTCCTTTAGCTTTTTGTCAGATAGACGGTGCAGTGTTATGTAGTAGATGCGAAATAATTTTGGGGGTTGTCATTGCAGAGTGACCTTAATGTACTGTGAAAGGGAAACGACCTGAGGTCAACATTCAATTTCTCTGAAGTATTAATTTCTAAAGCTGATACAATTACCAAAGTGTTTTCTGGTGTTGCGTAGAACATCCAGTTGTATATTCATGTTATATTCAAAATAATTTAACCTATGCTGATCTTTCTGCGTGATTTTCTATATTTCAACATGTTTATCTGCGATGCAGCCTTTCTTTTTTCCTTGTTTAATTGCTACGCTTCCTAATCTGTCTCAGTACATTGATATCTATCTATCTATCTATCTATCTATCTATCTATCTATCTATCTATCTATCTATCTATCTATCTATCTATCTAATATGCTTACAGCATCCTGCTTGACCTAATCCAGTCTTTCTTAAATAAACGCAAAATGAAGGTCGTTTTGAATGGGCGTGCCTCTTCGTCCTACAGCACGAATGCTGGTGTCCCATACGGCTCTATCCTGGGCCCGACGCTCTTCCTTATTTTCATCAACGACCTCCCTGATGAGATCAAGTCCCAAGTAGGCATCTACGCAGATGACACTACAATATACTCCCGCACCAGTAAGAAACCTGTCGTGTCGGACAGACATAATCTCGCTGCTGACCTTGAACGGGATCTACACTCTGTGGTGAACTGGGACAAGAAGTGGCTTGTCAACTTCAACTCATCCAAGACCAAGCTGTTGTCTGTCAACCATTACAGGCAACCTCTCCTGCCTCCCATAAGTATGGACCAAGCGATTCTCCCGGAGATCAATACACTACGCCTCCTCGGACTTACCATGTCCTCAGACCTCAAATGGAACCACTATATTGAATCGATAGCAAAATCTACTGCTAAGAAGGTTGGGTCACTATGTCGATCCAGGATGCTTTTTCCGCCTGAATCCATCCTGCATATATACAAGTCAACCATCCGTCCGTGCATGGAGTACTGCTGCCATTTATGCTCAGGCGCCCCTGCCAATCTCCTCAGTGTTCTTGACAAGCTCCAAAGGAGAGTCTGTAACGTGATAGGTACTGATTTGGCGGCTCGACTGCAGCCACTTCTCCATCGTCGAAATGTGGCCTCCCTTTGCCTGTTCTATAAATACTTTCATGGCTTCTGCTCGGACGAACTTAAGTCACTGGTGCCTCCTCAACAGGTGTTTACTCGTGCAACCAGACTGGCAACTAGGTCCCACCCATTCACAGTCAGTTTAGCCAAATGCAGACAACAATTCTACTCCTGCAGCTTCTTCTCTAGCACTTCCCGCCTGTGGAACTCACTCCCCTATTCTTGCTTTCCTGACGGCTACAACCTCCAGAAATTTAAATGCAAAGTCAATAGTCATCTACTAACCATTGAACTCTAGCTCTCTCCCCACCCCCGTATAACCTTCCCTTTCTCTCCACCTATGCATTTGTCATTGCACCTGCTTTCTCAGCTTTCTATTGCTCCTTTCTAACCACTTTGTACTCCTCACTCTTTTCTAATTAATCTTTTTACATTTATGTAGCCCCCCCCCCTGCACACCAGTGACATTTCCGCCTTGCTCGGGGTGAAGTGATTAAAAAAAATGAATTAGAGCTCTCTAGCTATTGGGCGCGTATAATGAATGATTTTTTTTTTTTTTTTTTTTAATCATATCACCCCAAGCAAGGCGGTAACGCCACTGATGCGCAGGGGGCTACGTAAGGGTAAAAAGAATGGAAAAGAGAAAGCCAGAAAGCGCATCCTAAACAGGAAACAAGGGATGAGCCTCTTCACCCGTTCAATAGATGTGGGTGGAGTGTGAACCGGGCGATAGTTTAGTCTATCTACTCCAATTGAAAAAAAAAAAATAATAAAAAAGGAAAAGAGTGAAAAGATTGGAAAAGAGAAAACCAGAAACCGCATCCTAAACAGGAAACAAGGGATGAGCCTATGCGCTAAAAAGTCTGCCTACTTCCACCGAACGCCCATAGCCCAGGTAGAGTCGCCGACTGACGCCAATTCGGTCGGGTTTCAATCCTGGGTTAAAAGCAGATGACAATATATATATATATATAGTCATCCGCAGACAGATCCGTTTCGGCTCATCAGTACGGTTAGACTCCGATTGCTTTTAACCCAGGATTGAAAACCGACCGAATTGGCGTCATTCAGCGATCCTACCTCTGAGCTATGAGCGCTCGGTAGAAGGAAGCATACTTTTTAGCGTGTATATTATCATTATACACGCTCAATAGCTGAGAGTGTTCTAATATATATATATATATATATATATATATATATATATATATATGCAGTGAACATATGCTGTAAACACACACACACACACACACACACACACACACACACACACACGCATATATATATATATTAAATAATAATATAAATTATAGCTACTAATGGAAATACATTCCACAATTAGATATTTACTTTTAAAAAGTGCTCAATACAAAAGTAGAGCATAGATATACGAGAGAGAGGCGGGGTGTCAATATTTTAATTTGCAGTCTTTTTATCTACTTTCTGGCTAGATGGCCGACCTAATTGTAAAATCCTTCATGACGCTACTAATAATAATGATAAGAAATTTTGGTAGCAACAACAGCAACAACAATAATAATAATGATACAGAATCAATAGATACTGTATTGTAATAGTGGTAATGGTGTGCTAATTCTAGTCATTATTACTATTATTGTAGCATACTGAAGCACAATAGGTAGAAAGTTTCGGTGTTAATAATAATCACCAGGAAGTAAAATGCGTTTAATTTATCTTGCAATATATATAGATAAGAAAATTTAAAGAAACGGGTTTATAAAATAAATGAACCATATTTTACTGCCTGATGATGGTGTTTTAGCACTGAAATCTTATAGTAATTGAGTTGCAGTATACCATAATAAAACTAATAATAATAACTACCATATATATATATATATATATATATATATATATATATATAACATAGTGATGCTCCACGTATACTGTCTTAATATGTATAGGAAAAACTACTAAAAAGTTGTAAGTTTAAAAATATATTTCTTTGACAGTATTTATTTATTTCTATTATTATATTTGATATTTCAAACCGTCTTCGGCCTTTCATAAGAAACAAATGATTTTAAAATTTAAATTAAAAACGTTTTCGCGATGCGCGTTCGTCCGAGAGATTGTTTACATCACGTGACGCAGAAAGCGACAGATTTTTTTTTAATATTTGTAAACGTAAACCTATCTTTAATAATACTTATAAATGTTGTTTTAAAGAAAATTTTTTTTAAGTGTATCTAAAAAATGTTTAACTATTGAAATATTTATAAAGAGTCAAAACACCTAAGTCCCTGTTTAACCCTAGCCTGTATGTATTTAATTTTAAAATCCAGTATTTTTCTTTCTTTCTGCGTGAGTATGTAGAACTAAAATCAGAATCTATTAGTAAACATTTGCAGTTTTCTAACGTGTGTCCCGGTTGATTGAGGTGTACTGCTATGGGGGATACGGGTTGTTTTGGCGTATGCTTAGTTTGTGATTATTGAAACGGAATCTAAATCTATTTCCAGATTCACCAATATATCCACTATTTGGACATATTGAACAGAAGAGAAAGTATATTATGTTTTGGCTGTCACAAGTGAGGCGTGGTGGGTATAATTTGATGTTGGTGTTGGATAGAGAAAATACTGTATCGTTTACTAAATGTTTGCATACTAGACAGCGAGATTTCTTACATTGGAAATTCCCAGATAGGCTTGTATTTTTTAGATATTTGATAGAAGTGAGGATAGCTGATAGGTTGGGTGTTTGTTTCATTGTATTTATGGGTGGTTTATCGAAAATGTCTTTGATTTTTTTTGTTTGATTGGAGGTTCTTGTAATCATTTTTTAAATTTTGAATAAGTGTGTGGGAATATTGATTGTGGTTAAAAACCATGGGAATTCGATTGTTGTTTTTTCTTTTCTTGTATGTGAGAAGTGTGTTACGATTTATGTGGATAGTTTTATTTAGTGATTCTTTTATTATTTTTATTGGGTATTTACAATTTAAAAATTGCTTTGTTAGGTTGTTAATGTTGTATAGAAAATCTAGATGGTCTGAGCATATGCATTTGATTCTTAGAAATGAGCTGTATACGATAGATTTTTTTTAATTTAAGGGAATGACAGCTGTTAAAGTGTAGGAATTTATGTTGGTTTGTGGGTTTGTTGTATAGACTGGTGGAAAGTGTATGTTTGTTTAATTTTATCATGACGTCTAAGAAAGGGACGGATGTGTATGAGTACTTCACGGTAAATTTAATTGTATTGTGGAAGTTGTTGCAGAAAGTAAAAAAGTTTTTTTTTAATTTTTCTAATCCATGAGTCCATAATAAGAAAATGTCATCAATGTATCTAAAATAATGTGATGGTTTATATTGTGAATTGTCTAGTATCTTTCTTTCTAGAATGTGCATAAAGATATTGGCATAACTAGATGCCATTTTCGTGCCCATTGCTGTGCCACTAATCTGTAAATAGCGTTTGTTGTTGAATTTAAAATTATTATGTGTTAAAATGAAATTTATAAATTGGCATATATCTGTAATTTGGTTGTTGTGAACGCTCATCGCGAAAACGTTTCTAATTTAAATTTTAAAATCATTTGTTGCTGATGAAAGGCCGAGGACGGTCTGAAATATCAGATATAATAATAGAAATAAATAAATACTGTCAAAAAATACATTTTTAAACTTACAACTTTTTAGTAGTTTTTCCTATATATATATATATATATATATATATATATATATATATATATATATATATATATAAGAAAAATTAAGACAAACACGTTATTTCATGTTGAATCGGAAGTTTAGGCCTATTTCAGGCGAACCATCGTCAGCTTCTGTCTTTATTTTACAAAGGATTTTACACGAATGAGATTCACAAAGACTTAAAAAAACGAATAAAAATAACGGTCGCTCCCTTAAAAGAGAAAATTTAAGAATTTTAAAGAATGTTTGGTGAACACATATTCATACATAAACATATATATACGCAACATATAATCAGGGGACACGTGTAGCGGCGGATGTCAACAAAAGTTCGAAGATACATTCAGTCTGACAGTTAGGTTGCCGACCCGTGGATTTGAAACGTAAAGAAAGTCGCTTAGGTGAGAGAGAGAGAGAGAGAGAGAGAGAGAGAGAGAGAGAGAGAGAGAGAGAGAGAGAGAGAGAGAGTATTTTGATGCGTAAACGAAAAGGGAAGAAGAAAAAAGAAAAACGGAGCAGAGGAATAAATTTAAATTAGAAAGAAAAGATGATAGAATAAATTTAAAATAGGAATAAATAATAAAAAAATAAATAATAAAAATATATAAATGTAAAATAGGAACAAATAATAAAAGATAGAATAAATTTAAAATAGGAATAAATTTAAAATACAAAGAAAAGATGATAGGAGAAATGAGAAAATAAAAAAATAAAATAAACAAATAAACAACATGAGTTAACAGTAAAAGAAATTGGAGTCTAAAAATTAAAAATATATTTAAGAGATAATAGTTACTTAATCTGTTGTGATATATATATATATATATATATATATATATATATATATATATATATATGATGTCAGTGTTATTTTCAGTTACCCATAATTTAGACAATTCAATCATCGCACCTTGTACAGTTGTTTTATATTCTACTCTTGTCTCTTCAACTTTCAAATTCTTTCCAACTTTTCATTCATATTTTAAAAATGAATAATTTTCATGGCTAATCTCTAATGTTTAATTAAAACACCAAAAAGAAATTTATCTGCCTGCCATCAAATATTGCTGAAGCAAGACTCCAGGAGATCAACAGACTAGGCCTTCTTGGCTTTACGTTTTCCACTGATATGAAGTGGAGCGACTATATCGGTTTGATAGCTGCAGGTAATGCCAGGAAAGTTGGGTCACAGTATTGTGCCAAAAAATATTTCTTGCTACTCCTTCTTGCACATTTCCAAATCTGTGCATTGAATACTGTTTGCCATATCTAGCTTGATACTCCTGCTGTACATCTTAAAATTCATGATAAAATCCAAAGGATCTGCAATATAATTGATCCTGACCAGGCATATTGACTTCTGTTACTTTCTCACCAATGTGGCATGGCTTCCTTATAAATTTTGTACAAATATTTTCTACAAATATTTTTCAAGAATTTAAATCGGAGAGCGGAGTTCGAATTCCAGTTGAAGTTATCGCATTCACTTACGCTAATACTACTTGGGAGAGGTATTAATCCGTCTCTTCCCTCCAGTTATGGGTTAAATAATAGGACAGATTGGATTCTATAGCCTTGATCGGCAACCAGTCTACCACAGAAAGCAATGGCAACCTATTGTGGGATAATCTGCCCGGTTAGTTATGTCTATTTCGAGACATGTTCGCCCAAAGCCTGTATCATGTATGGCACTTAACTGACTGACCTTATCGTGCTGATCCAATGCTTGTTGATAGGGGTAGATGTGACATAATTGGGTGTTCTTGTATCTTTTCGTTTCATGATCAATTAAGGATAATTGTGTGTAATTGTAAGTAACGAACACAACTGGAATTTGAACTCGGCTCTTTCCGGGCCATCATCCCTTTCTTTACCCTAACATAGCACATGCAAACTTACAGTACGTGGTCTTCCCAAGCCGTCACTCATCTATGTACTGGCCGTACCATACTTTAATAATTTAAAACTTT
Source organism: Ascarosepion bandense (assembly GCA_037127315.1). Classification (NCBI taxonomy): domain Eukaryota; kingdom Metazoa; phylum Mollusca; class Cephalopoda; order Sepiida; family Sepiidae; genus Ascarosepion; species Ascarosepion bandense. Next base: position 161,540 of record JBBBDQ010001228.1, on the reverse strand, counting down.
AAAAATGACCTATTAACCAAATTAAACGCTTTTTTTCATTAATGCTCATTGCATTTTTATGTTAGCTTGTTTATATGTTAGCTTGTTTACTCGTACTACTAAAGTTGCATCAAGTTCTCACCTTTTTACCATCAAAATAATCAAATGTACCCGCCATTTCTACCCTATGAGTTTCTTTTCTCGCGCTTTCCCGACAGTTACAATCTCCAGGTGTTTAAATGTAGGGTCAATAGACACCTCCTATCACACTAACTCCCAACTATTCTCACAACACTCTCATCTACCCAACCCTCATTCTCGGTATCCTCACCCGCCTATCACCCACCCTCTGTTATTTCCTATATTTAATCAGCCTTTCTCCACTCTACGTAGCCCCCCTGCACAGTAGTGGCAGTGACATGCCTTGCTCGGGGTGAAACGCTTATAAAAAAAAAAAACTTCCCTTCCGTATATTTGCTTCTCTGATAGCTGCAATAACAAAAGTTTAAATGCAATGTCAACTGCCACTTTCAATCTTTCTAAATCTATCTACTTCCTTAAACCCTATCCTCCTCCCAGCCTTTCTTCGGCATCACCTGTACCCTTTTAACACTTTTTCTATAACTTTCAGTGCACCAGTGGCAGTCCTGCTTTGCTTGGGGTGAAATGATTATATAAAAAAATCTATTACCTTTTCTGAAGATTTACTTTTTTTCTAGATTTGTTTTTTCCAGATTGATTTGTCCAAATTTGTTTTCTTCAATTTTTTGTTTTTACGAATCCTTAGAAAAAAATAAATACTGGACATATTATAATGAGCGGAGATGTCGAATATGACACTTTCTAGAAAGAGAAGAAATAACATTTACCAACAGAAAATTTACCAATCTGAAGGAGGTTAAATAGTTTCATGAATAAATGATTAACAAGCAAGTCCATGATTACCTAGAGTTGTGTTGCGTTAATCCTTAATGTGTGCCTCAAGCTTTAAAACTATTATTATTTAAGTTGAATAAACATCAATAAAAGTCCTAATAAAATGTGGAAAGCCATAACGTTCTATTTTCCCAACGAGGAAAACATCGTAATGCAAAGTCTTTGAGTAGGCAACGGGAAACCACTCTGTTCTAATTGTCAACAGTACGAATAAAATTGTAGATAGTCCAAACTGACTATATCGCCATTAAGGAAAGTTGCTAAAAAAAAACAAAAAAAAAAAACATTGGAGAATACAACAAAGAACAATTCTATAGAAATAATGAACACTAAGGAAACAGTTATTAGACAATTAAACAGTTAATTAAACAGTTATTAGACAATTAAACAGTTAATTAAACAGTTATTAGACAATTAAACAGTTAATTAAACAGTTATTAGACAATTAAACAGTTAATTAAACAGTTATTAGACAATTAAACAGTTAATTAAACAGTTATTAGACAATTAAATCTATACTACAATAAAACTTAGACAAGTATGATCCACTACAGGTGTTCTATATTTGTGACTTTGTAATTTTTTAATGCTATTTTCAGGACGTAGGAAAATATGCAAAATATTTTTTATGAAGCATTGGGTAATTTCATGGAATATTTATGACACATTTGGTAATTTCATGGAATGCTTTTATGTTACTTTCTTCAGGGTTTTGAACTCAGTTGATTAGGAATAGATTGGGTCATGGCTTTACGCATTTTTCTTTTCTTTATTATCTGCAAATTGTCATGTATTTTCAGGAAAGATAGTGGAATGGATTACTGTTGCACTCACAAAAGTTTCTCATTTAGCAGTCTTTATTGTTGGTGATATAGACATTGCTTTCTACAGTTTTATCATGTCTTCTTAATAATTACAGTAGAGTGGATTCCTGTCGCCTTCTGGAAGGTTTTGTATTCAGCTACCTTTCTAGTTGAGGATATAGACCGTCATCGCTCTTCACACTTTTATTAGGAATTTTTGATAAATGAAGTATAGTGGTTTCCTATTATTTATTATGACTTCCTAATGGCTTCTTCGTAATTCCCGAAGAGAGGTTTCCTGTTGTCATCAGCAAGATTTTGAATTTATCCGTTTTTATCAATGTGAGGATGTAGACCGTTATAACACTCTCCATATTTATTAAAGGATTTTTATTAATTACAGTAAAGTGGTCTCCTGTTGCCATCTGCAAGATTCTGAATTCATCTGTCATCCTCGATTTGGGTATAATCCGTTTTAACTCTCTACATATTTATTAAAACATCTTGGTAATTGCAATAAAGTGGTTTCCTGTTGCCATCTGCAAGATTCTGAATTCATCTGTCATCCTCGGTTTGGGTATAATCCGTTTTAACTCTCTACATATTTATTAAAACATCTTGGTAATTGCAATAAAGTGGTTTCCTGTTGCCATCTGCAAGATTCTGAATTCATCTGTCATCCTCGATTTGGGTATAATCCGTTTTAACTCTCTACATATTTATTAAAACATCTTGGTAATTGCAATAAAGTGGTTTCCTAATATCATCTCCAAGATTTTGAATTCATGCGTCATTCTCCATGGAGATAGAGACCGTTTTATCTCTCTACATATTTATTTCGACATTTTGGTAATTACACTAGGGATGTTTCCTGCTGCCTAATAAAATATTTTGCATTGAGAAGTCTTTTTTTGTTTGGAAGATAGAAAATTAATGCTTGCCACAGCTTTATGAGGAATACTTGGCAATTTCTATAGAATGGTTCTTTCTTGTATTCTCCAATGTTTTTTATTTAGAAACTTTCCTTAATGACGATATAGTTTGTTTGGACTATCCACGGTTTTATTCGTACTGTTGATAATTGGAGTAGAGGGGTTTCCCGTTGAAGTAGAGTAAAGTGTCAACCTAGTTTTAACTTAATTTTATTTTCATTTTTTATTTTATTGCTTCTCACTATATCCTAATACCTTTTATGTACAAAATCTTGTACAAAAAATGTACTTTCTGCTTTCTCCAGAAAGAAAACTTATTTTATATTTTTATTCAAACTTAAAGGGGCTTTTGAGTAAATTATCAGCACGTATTTAATTATAATTTTTTAAAAACCTTCCATTTATAAATAACATTTTTAATTTTTATTCTAATTTATGCAAGGGAACTCAAAATCGTAAAATTTTCGGTCCTCTATACCTGGATTTATATATATATATATATATATATATATATATATATATATATATATATATATATATATCATTGAATGGGCTGCAAAGTTGATTTTCAAATAAAAACTCATTGAAGTTTTTAATAGTAAATTTCGCTCTATACAAGTCACGGGAGCCGATCAAAGTAGTGTTATTTTTAAAACGGGAATGTGGAATTAAGCGTGTTATATGTATGAAAAAGGAAGTTGTGAAGATTATGAGAACAAGGAGGATAGATAACAGATTAACCATTAACTTAAAATTTAGTAAATACTTCATTAGCATAATAGAATCATAGAATAATGTTTCGTGCAGAGTCTCACAAACCAATAGTACTTCTTCAATACTACTATTTCATCAAGTCCAACTCTTATTTGGTGCTGTACACTTGTTGTCCTTGCGCCAGATTCATATATATTGATAATAAACAATTATAATTTTTAATTTTAAATCAATAACATTTGTGATTATGAAAAAGTATGTCATTACTTTTTTCACTTAGAGCATTATTAGGAGATAAATAGAAAATATGGTATTCATAATAATGCAAATAAACGAAATTAATATAAAACCTAAAGTCAATGTAATGATGCAACAATCATAAAAATAATTAATTAACGCATTAATTAATACTTTGAATTATCTGATAATGATGTTCTGGTCATTTAGTGCATTTCTTAGTAATCAAAGCGTAGTGTGTTAACAAAACAATATAACCAAAAATTGGTTCTATCACTTTAAATGTTATTTCTAGTGGATACTCACATCTGAGTAGACACTCCGTCTATTCGAAATAGTATTTTGTTTCGCCCGTCGGTCTGAACATTTGAGAAATTGAAAAAAAAAAAAAAAATGCAGCCTCCGAGAGGGTTTGAACTTACGCCCCCTTTTACAAGAGAAACCGTTGTATGATCCGACGTTTTTTGACCAATCAACTAAGAGATCCATAGTCAGGAAAGGTTCTATTACTCGTTCAGATTTCCTTGGAAATCATCATTGCTCAATTTCATATCCGAAAGATAAACAAAACAATTTCTAAAGGATTAATGGATTTTACTTAATAATTTGACATATTTTTTATAGCTTTAAACATTACTTTTAGTGGATACCCATATTTGAATAGACGCTCCGTTAATTTTAAAGAGTATCTTATTTCGTCTATTGACCTGAACACTCGAGAAAGTTTATCAAAGAAAAAAATGCGACTTAAAACTTTTTTCAGTTTATTTGAATGTTTTTTAATTTTTGCTATATTTAATTTTCCTTTACTCTCTTTCACTCTCTCTCTATAAAAAGAGAGAGAGAAAGAGTGAGAGAGGGGAAGAGAAATATTAGCAATGCACAAAAATATGGAAAGATTAGAAATATTAAAGTCTGAAGGAATATTGGTACTGGAACAATATATACAATAGTAGTGACATACCGGAATACCTAAGAAGATCCAACTTCATAACGTGACCCTAAGAAACAAGAAACCAATGAATGCAAGCTCTGCCTGACAATCATCTTAATGAGCCACATAACCAAACTAATTCAACTAATAATCCGAATTCTGGTGAATAAAGCACGAAGGAGAATTAGATAAAAAATGACGCAAGAATGTTTTTGATTAAGATACTGGAATAAGTAATGCTATGTTTATGATCGGAATGGTATTGGAGAGAGAAATCCAAATCTAAAAGTATGTGTACTTATAGATTGTGTAAAAGTATTTGACAAGGTACAGCGCCAAAATTTATTTGAAATGCTGGGAAAACTTGGTTTAGTTGTGAATAATATTAGAATAACCTAGAACTTATAATGATAGCCATCTGCTTGCATACGGGACAGAAAATAGATTGAGTCATTTCCATAAAAGAAAAAGAGATTAAAACAAGAATGCCTAATCTCACCGGTTTTATGCAACCTCTACAGCGAGGCTATTCTAAGGGAACTGTCTACCTTACCAGTAATATCAGTAGAAATATGTTTATAATATAATGTATACATATAACACTGTGTTAATGTCAGACAAAAAACAAAAACAAAAACATGCTGGATCTTTTCAACAATGAAAGTAAGGGAAAACGAGAAGAAAGGATTAAGTATCAATTGTAAGAAGACAGAATACATGGCTGTCCACAAGAGAAAATGGTCAAGGCGTAAACAATGAATTGAAGATGTCAATACGAAACCAGTACAGAAGTTTAGATATCTGGGTGACTCTGACACCAAAATTGGCACATTGTAGTAGGAAATAGGACTATCAAAAGCTAAGCAAAGTATTAACAAAAGAAAAAAAAATGATTAATAAAGATGTTCTTTGTTATGTAATATCAATCTTCCTATACTGCAATGAATGCTGGATAATTTCCTCAAAGTTGAAGGGAAGACATAAGGAAAGAGAAATACAGTTCTAGGGGTTGATGATGAGAATACTATGGACGAAGCAGGTAAGGGATGTTTTAAAGAAAAATGGAAATTAAATCCTTATTTATATATAATAAGAAAAAAACCAGCTGAAATTTTTGGGATATAGGGATAAGGAAAAGATAAAAAACAAAAAACTGACACCCACAGGATATAATGGACAGTGGGTACAGAGGGACATCTACAAGATGAGTTGGGGATAGTGACGCAATGATCACTCACACATGGAAGGGATACAGTACATAAGTTCCCCTTTGTTATACGTCACAGCATCAGCTGCATTCTCTGTGTAAGATGGCTCCTCTACGATTTCTTTTTTAGTCACTGTTATTGTTACTCATTGCAAGTTTTCTCTTCATTCCTCTCTTCCCCCTTCCTTTCTTGTCTTTTTATTTATAATTTTGTTTACAACCTGTTCAGTGGTTCTCGTTTAACTTTCTTTCTTTCTTTCTTTCTTTCTTATTTTATTCGGTTGGAATCAATCTGACGTGTATTATAAAGATGGTTGGAGAATAGAATCGAAGAATTTTCCTTTTTTTTATTATACATTTTAAAATGGTGAGCTAGCCTAATGGCGTTTGTAAACATCGGTGTGTATATATGTGAGCGCACTGTGTGTGTGTGTGGGGGGGGGGGTCAAAACTGAATCCTGATCAACGTTGGCATTTGTGCACGAAAGTCATTCACATTTAGGTCATATCGACATCGTTGTTACGGCAGAGTTAAAAATTAGCCATCATCTTGAAAGACACGTGCAGTAATAGTGGGTATTTATAAAGAAAAAAAAAGTGTTTGCGTTTAAAAATATACATGTACACAAGTGGTTAAAAATTCGAACGCCTGTGCGCGTGCACACACGTACAAACACATTAAACAAACAAACAAAAAAAAAAGTCACTCATACGGAGAATTAATGGAAATTCAGTACAACTACTACGCGACGTTCTATCAAAAAATATTTTTGTATATTTACGTAGGAAAACTGTATGTAAAATTTGAGGATGTATAGGCTATTTCTCATAAAAACATGCTAGTAGTATTTTTAAATATCATCAAACAGTTTAGGGTGCCGGAGGTAAAATTCTAAAGAATATATGGTATTTTTTATTAAATTCATATTCGATAATTTAGATAAATTTGTAAATCCTCAAAAAAAAAAAAAAAAAAAAAATTGAGGGTGAAATTTTAGGTTGCGAAAATTCCTTTCCCCCAAATTTATCAATGTGTCGGCTTGGAATGAAAATTCAGAAAGTTGAGTTCGAATCCCAATCACGTTCGTTACATTCACTTACGCTCAAATAACATTTGTGTTAGTTAAGTGCCATGCATGATGCACACTTGGGCGATCATGTCTTGAAAGAGACATGACTGATAGAGCAGAAGATTTTCCCGCAGTAGATTAACATTACTTTATGTGGTAGACTGATTACCAATCAAGTCTACAGAACCCAATCTATCCTGCGATGTAACCTATAGCTAGAGTGAGAAGCGACGGATTAATACCTTTCCCAAGGGTATTTGCGCGTAAGTGAATGCAACGAATTCAACTGGAATTCGAACTCTGATCTCCAATTTCTTATTCCTAGTCGATATTCATTGCACCGCATGAATTTATATTCTCGCCACCCTAGCGATGTAGAACTTGTATTTAGAAAAATCATGGTCATTCTCAAAATATTGTTAATGCAATATTCATTCGTCAAAAATAGGTTTCGTCAATAAATAACCAACAAAAGGTTGATAAGCCGTAAAAACAAAACAATCAATCAAAACACGAAAATTCAATCCTATATTACATCTGGTTTCTGCACAAAGAAGATAAAGCTTAAATTTTAGGCTATATTGATTACATTCGGATGTCCGTTGTGGTGCAGTGGACATCGACTCGGAATGATAAAGCGGGGAGCTGAGTTCGAATTCCAGTTTAACTTCTTGCATTCACTTATGCGTAAATACCCTTGGCAAAGGTATTAATCCGCCTCTTCTCTCCAGTTATGGTTTAAATAATAGGACAGATTTGGTTCTATAGCCTTGTCAAGCAATCAGTCTACCGCAGAAAGCAATGGCAACCTACTGCGGGATAATCTTCTGTCCAGTCAGTCATGTCTCTTTCGAGACACGATCGCCGAAAGCGTGTATCATGTATGGCACTTAACTGACTGAATATAATAATTGGAATCATGATTAAAGCTTCTACTGGGCCTAAAGTGAGGGATCACTTTTAAATTGTTTTGAAGTAGTAAACTGATCCCCCACTAATTACTACTTAATAAAATACACCTGTTTTCCCTCAGCTATGGGTCGATTAACAGGACAGATTGGGTTCTATAGTCTTGGCTGGCAACCAGTATGCCACAGAAAGCAATAGCAATCTACTGCGAGATATTCTTCTGCCCAGTTAGTCATGCATTTTTCGAGACATGATCACCCAACGTGTGTATCATGTATGACATTAAACTGACTGATTACTTTCTCGAAATTGATACTGTCTCAGATTCATGTTAGAGGAGTTTATAGAATTTTGGTTAATATGTATATTTAGTAAAATATACATGCGTTTTCTGGCTGGATTTATTCAATCTAATATATTTTTTAATTCTTTTGACCTTAACCCCGGAAGGAGTCGTATTGGCACGTCCGCCATTCTCTGCTATCTTTCGCGATCGTGCCAGAACCTTAGTCTTCGCGATTGATTCCTTGGTGTGCTCATCATATGGCGTGTCTTGGGCATTTTAACCTGGCGAAGTGCGCTACCCTTTCCAGGATTCAATGTATATAGGGAGGCAAATCTAAAAATAAAGAAATAAATAAACAAATAAAAATAAAAATAAAAAATAAATAGATAAAAGTCGAATCTAACAGTTTTGAGTTCGAGTTTTGTTTAACGGCATATCAACAACAGTGGGTTATTTAATGCCAAAAAGGTAGGGTTTAAAGGTGTTTTTTTAATGTTCAACTGGAGTGAAAAAGTTTAGTCAGATTTTGATGAGATTTTTATTTTATTTTAGAAAACTGTAAATTTCTTCTAGTTTTGTATTTAAAAATGTATTGATGGTAATAAGTTTCTTTCCTTCAAAAATGTATATTTTTTTAAAGAAAGTCTATTTTTATGTATATATTTCTATAAAAAAAAGTCTATTTTTAAACTTTTATAGTGTTTTGACTTCAGTTTGTGTGGGGGTTAACTCGTTGCCCATAGATGAGACCCTAACAGGTGCTACCACTCCGGGTTATGGTAAACCTGGAAATAACAGCAATTAAGAGATGGTTCCATGCTCCTCATAACCTCTCAGAGACCTTGCTGCCGGATGCAGATTACCGTCATGCCCAAGACCAAAATCTAAAAGAGCTAGAGAACCTTGAAATGATTTTATCATTGGCGGACGTAATCTCAAAAATCTAAGATACGCAGATGACATTGTGTTGACGGCAGACTAAAAAAGAAAACTGAAATAATTTCTAGAGAAATTAGTAAAGAAAAGAAATTAGAAAAGACAGTTGACTGAATAAAATGCATAGTTGCTAGTAAAATTAATAGCTTGCGATGTAAGCTACATATTGTCAGTGATTTAAGTGCTATACTATACATGTTTGGCTGATCATATCTCTTTTGAGACATGACTAACTAGGCAGAAGAATGTCCTGCAGTAGTTAGCAATTTCTTTATGCAGTAGACCGGTAGCCAACCAAGGCTATAGAACCCAATTGGCCATGCTATTCAAGTCAGTCAGTTAAGGGTTATACGTGATACATGCTTAGGCAATCTTATGTCTTTCGATCCATGTCTGACTAGACAGAAAATTTTCCTGCAGTAGTTTATCATTTCTTTTTGCGACAGACTGGTTGCCAACCAAGGCTATAGAACCCAAACTGTCCTGCTGTTCAAGTCATTCAGTTAAGTGCTATACATGATATACGCTTTAGCGATAATGTCTCTTTCGATACATGACTGACTAGACAGAAGATTTCCCTGTAGTATGTTGCCATTTCTTTCTGTGGTATATTGGTTGCCAACCAAGGCTACAGAGCCCAATTTGTTCTGCTATCCAACCCTTTTATCCAAATCAATTAGTTAAGTGCCATACATGATAAACACTTGGGCAATCATGTCTCTTTCGATACATAACCGACTAGATAGAAGATTTTCCCGCTGTGGGTTGCCATTACTTTCTGTGGTAGAGCGGTTGCCAACCAAGGCTATAAAACCCAATCTGTCCTGCTATTCAATCTTTTTATCTAGATTAATCAGTTAAATGCCATACATGATAAACACTTGGGCAATCATGTCTCTTTCGATCCATGACTGACTCGATAGAAGATTTCCCCGTAGTAGGTTACTATTACTTTCTGGTTGTTAGTAGACTGATTGCCAACCAAGGCTATAGAATCCAATCTGACCTGCTATTCAATCCAAAACTGAAAGGGGAAAATATGGATTAATACCTATCCCAAAAGTATTTTCGTATAAGTAAATGCAACGAATTCATATTGGAGACGTCAAACTCAAACAGGTAAACATTGAACTATCTGAGTATTTCAGAAACATATAACATATTAAGAGATATGAAAATTTCACTAGAAACAAAGAACATAATATTGAATTGCTATATATCATCTCTTATGTAATAGTTAATACCAGGCGTTTTCATCATAGACGAGAGTGATTGAGATGTATTCACGCTCGAAGAAAGCTAGCCTAATAGCGTTTGTAACCGTTGGGGGTCAAAACTAGTTTCGGATCAATGTTGGCATTCGTTCACAAAAAGGGATTGACGCTTAGGTCATGTCGACATTGCTGTTACGACAATATAAAAAATTCTCCATCGTATTGAATGACACGTGCAGTAATAGCGGGTATTTCTAAAAAGACAACGGAAATTTATGGGACATCTTCGCGAGAAGGACATTCATGTCCGAAGAATGCTTCAAAATCACACACACGCTAACTCTCTCTCTCTCTCTCTCTCTCTCTCTCTCTCTCTCTCACACACACACACATGCACGCACACACACACACACGCATGCACACGCGCTCATGGCTTAACTACTGCTTACCGGGAAGAAGACAACATCCTGGAGAAAGACGACCTAATAAAACAGTCGACTAAATAAATGGATGAATGCACGTACAGTATCGATAATTACGCTGTGGAACAATGAATAAAAATATTCCCCAAAACAATGAATAGAAATTAATAATCTATTTTTTTTTATTATTCTTGCAGTCAGTAAGCAATTACAAGTTATATAGAGCAGTCAAAGACGGCAAACCTCCGGCAAGGCAATACCAACATCAGCTCAGCAATTAGCAAGAGTTGATTATAAAAATAAGAAAGAATAACTGCAATGAATTTGACCACTCTCAAGAGTGAAAATACAAAAAAAAAAAAAACAAAAAAAAAAAAAGAAGAAAAGGAAATCAATTGCTCTCAAAATTAAATGCACACTTAAAATGAAAAATTAAAATCATATAGGGAGGTAATTCAGGATTTGACAGTTGAAATAAAACCAGATAAATAGCCTAGAAATTTTATCCCGTTCCGGATCGAACTCAAAAACTAATATGTTCGTGCTAGTCATGAGACCAATCTTCCCTAGAAGTTTCATCCGAATCCATTCAGCGGGTTTTGAGATATCATGACCACGGTAAAACAAACAAACAAACAAACAAACGTAACCATATACAATACTTAAATAGTAGGAGATAAAGTAGTAACACTAGTTCAGTTATGGTAATCAGTGATGTGGTCTGAGTTATACTTGTCAAAATATTGTGATGAGATTGCACCAGTATTTTAGTCAATTAGGCTTATTCCGTTTAGTCAAATAATGAACCCAGTAAAGAGTAATCAATACAATATTTTTTAATCCTTATGAAGAAACAACAGTTTGTTCGCGCTATATCATACAAATTTGGTTATATATAAGCCTTTGGCTTATTTACGTAATGTTAATGTGCGACAACAACAGAAACTTAATTCCAATAGAATATTATTAACAAAATCACTAATGTATATCCTGAATATTCCTCTAGGTAGAATATGATAGACTTGTTCTGTTTGCCTCAATGAATTACTGAGATATTTAATAAGAAAGATTTTTTTTTCTTGAACTGCCCTTCAACATTTAGCAGATGTTGTTCCGGATAGTGGATTAGGCTTTGGTTGTTGTTTATTTTCGGCATATTTTCTTTTCATTTGGTTCAGCTAATCGCTTTGATTCAAAAATTGTTGTTCCGTTTCTGACGATGGATCTCCAGAGATTCCTGTCCACTGCATTGGATTCCTGTCCACTGCTGACGTCGATGGTAAATTTCTTCGTGTTTTGTTTTAGAACGTCCTTGAATCTTTTCTTTTGAAAACCTTTTTTTATGATTTGTTTTTTTTTGTTTTTTTTTTTAGTTAAGAAATAAAAGATTTGACTTTTTAATCGATACTTATTCATTTGCATCAAATGTCCACTTCATTGAAGTTGATTCTTCAGGACAATTTCTTCAATGCTGGCTATTTCAGCTTATTCCACTACGCTGACGCTAGTTCTGTCTTCCCAAGTGGTCTTCAAGATACTTTGTAGAGAAATTTGGTGAAGTTTTTCAAAGAATTTCGGATGTCGTCGATAAGTTGTCTAGGGCGCAGACAAGTAGAGTTGGAATCACTACTGCCTTGTACATTAATATTCAACGTCTATATCAAAATTCAGTTCTTCCTTAAGGACACATGGCCCAGTGAATACAAACCTTGGTTAGTTCCTGTGACTTGACCCAAAGAGTTGTGAGTTCAATACCAGGCTACAGCAGTGGTGAACAACTAACTTACAAGTTAGAGGAGATAAATCATGACTTCCAAGGAATGAGAAGGATATACCCCAGTGATTATAATAAAGGGTTCGGTTTGAAATTCCGAGCACCTGAAGAAGGCTGGACCATACAACGGCGAAAGAGTCGTACAAATGTCAACAAAGATGAGGACAATAGCCCGAATAATGTAAATACTGTAAATACTACCTCATCTCAGAAATATAGACACATAGAAGGATCTATTATTTAACGTCGCACAAATGGCAACAAAGATGAGTACAATAGCCCGAATAATGTAAATACTGTAAATACTACCTCATCTCAGAAATATAGACAAATAGAATGATCTATTATTTAACGTCTCACAAATGGCAACAAAGATGAGTACAATAGCCCGAATAATGTAAATACTGTAAATACTACCTCATCTCAGAAATATAGACAAATAGAATGATCTATTATTTAACGTCGCACAAATGGCAACAAAGATGAGGACAATAGTCTGAATAATGTAAATACTGGAAATATTACCTCATCTCAGGAATATAGACAAATAGAAGGATATATTATTTAACGTCGTACAAATGGCAACAAAGATGAGGACAATAGTCTGAATAATGTAAATACTGTAAATACTACCTCAGCCCAGAAATATAGGCAAATGCTAAAGCTATAACTACTAGAAAAAATGATAATTGTTAAAATTGGTTCTAAGAAGTTAAAGTATTATTAATAGCTATTTTTTATTTAAATGTGTCATACGATTTATCTTAATTTTCGTTTATTTTTACTTGTGATTTTGTTGTGGAATAAGCATATAATGTTGAACTCTTGCCAGATGTGTACATTATAAAAGTCATTTCCCACTAGTTAGGAATAAAAACGGTTGATAAACATTATAAATAACTCGATAAATAGGAATAAACCATAAAATCTAACTCTATTTTTGTTTTTGACACCTTTTTAGTGACATTTCCCTTTCACTATCCATCTATCTTGCTCGTTATTTTTATCTTGTGTAGCCATTTATATCACTTAGTTATCAAGAACTTTACAAGTACGAAACTAACCGCGAGTGATAAGGGCCCACTTTATAGGCTTTGAAGTCCGACTCATGGCAACAATACTCACATAGACTGCACCTGAGATTGAACTTTGTTCCTTAGAGCCTGCAGTCCTATACGTTCCCATTGAGCTATAACGCTGGAACTTCATTATCTCATGTACTTCCTATCTGTTATCTTAAATCCCGCCCGCACCCTAGCACTGCCCCAACCTTGCCTCTCACAACACAACCCTCTTTCATCTTTCCTTGCCTCTCACTCCGGTGTCCCTACATCAATATCCCTTCCACATCACTCCCTATATACACCTTCCTTTCACTCCTCCCAAATACCTACTCCCTTTTTCATCTCAATACATCACTATTCTCCTTCACCCATATGCTCACCCACTTTCTTTCCTTTATACACCCAGCAGTCTACGATCGATCGATCGATAATAATGGCAGTGGCGTTGGATTTCATACCTGCATCCACAAACTAATTTCCCCGAGGGTGAATCCCGAACTATAATGCAAAGTATTTAATGATTTCGTAACACATGTGCAATGTGAGTCGTGCTATCAAATGGCGAGAGAGAGGCGGGGTGTCAATATTTTAATTTGCAGTCTTTTTATCTACTTGCCGGCTAGATGGCCGACCTAATTGTAAAATCCTTCATGACGCTACTAATAATAATGATAAGAATTTTTGGTAACAACAACAACAACAACAACAACAACAACAACAATGATAATAATAATAATAATCTTAATAATACAGAATCAATAGATACTGTATTGTAATAGTGGTAATGAGGGTGCTAATTCTACTCTTTATTATTATTATTATTATTATTATTATTATTATTATTATTATTTTTATAAAAAAATTAAAGAAAAGACGGCTTCTTGCTATTTCTAAATATTAACAATATTATTATTTAGGGAAATAAAAAAAAATTAAAAACTTTACTGAAGCACTAGTAATGGTGGTGGAGCCTGTGTTGTTGTTGTTGTTGCTCTTGTTGTTGTTTCCTCATTATCAATAGCATTGATATAAAAGAAAAAGATTAAAAAAAAAGAAGTAAAGTAAGATAGTGAAAACGGGGAAGATGAAAAAAGTTCTAATTGCTTTTATTATTAAATAAAGATAATAAAACTAATAATAACAAGTTTCATTAAATTTGCAACCACAATAATAGGGATAAGAGTGAAAATGATAATAATATGAATTGATTATTCCTCTAAAACAGGGTGGTTATAGTTATGGTGATAATAATGACGAATCTTCATAATAATGATAATATCAATAATGGAGATAATTAAATAATAGTGACGAGAACGGTGATAATGATGCTGATGAGGATGTAATGCTGTAGTTTGTAAGTAAAAAAATATAAAGAAGGAATAGATAATGGCGGTAGCGAGAGTAGTCACTACAAAGACCTTTTAATTACAATAGATAACATTTTTTTAAAAATTTCAATACTACTACTACTATTACCACTACTACTACTACTACTAATAATAATAATAATAATAACAAAGAAAAATTAAAACAAAACCAAATGTTATATCTGTGGAGCGTTTTAGAAACAGCGCAAGCTTAAAGAAACACACAAAAGATAAACCATTTGATTGTGAAGATTACTTGGCAGTTATCGATAACAAATAAAAAATAACTGTTCACACTTTGTCTGTTTATCAAAAATATATTTAAATACGCGCACACGTGAATTAAAACGGAAAATTGAAGACGCTCTTAGTGAACAGATTCTCCAGTGCTTACTACTCAAAAAAAAAGAAAAAAAAAAAAAAGAAAAAAACAAACACAAAAAAAAAGAAAAAGAAAAAAACAAAACAAAACAAAAAATAAAAAACAAAACTTAATCTTCGAACCAATGGTGACTTTCAAAGAAGAACTAATGGCAGCAAGTCTTCTCAATATTGTAACTGATTTTAGTAATTAAGTTACCGGGATATTCTCGATTTTTCTACGAATTTCTTGCAGCTATTTTGCTAAAAGTTCTTTGATATTTTTCTTCTTATTCGAAAAATGACTTCCATGTCCAACAAATTATTATGTTCTTTAGTGATGTCCGTATACTAAGATTTTCACTTAATTTTCACGCTGGGATTTTGCCAAGAAAGTGGATTCCGCATTATGGGAGATTTTTGTATGATAATAAGCTCTACTTCCACGAATTGGATTGTGTGAACCGTTTAAATATGCCTCAGATAATTTATGCTTTTGCTTTTTAGGACGTATTCTCATGGAAGCATATTATTTTCTCATTTGCACAGTTACTAGTGGATTAACATAACCACCAATTCATGTTTATTTTTACATTCTTTTTAGGTAAATTGTATTCGCTTATTTGATTGATGGTCATACACTGTCTGCATTTCTGAGTTTCTTATCGATTGTCTATCTTGGCTTTTATATGTATAATTTATTTTTATGGCTTGTTTGAGCTTAGGTTAATAATGATTCTACTTTTATTTTTATATATTTTGTCTGTAACCATATGGTTCTATAATTTATTTTCATGGCATTGTTTGAGCTTAGGTTAATAATGATTCTACGTTTTTTTTTTTTTCATATATTTTCTCTGTAACCATTTTCATATCGTTCCATAATTTATTTTCATGGCATTGTTTGAGCTTAAATTAATAATGATTCTACTTTTATTTTTTTGTATTTTCTCTGTAACCTTCTTCATATCGTTCCATGATTTTTTTCATTGGCATAGTCCTTATACGATTAACATCCTTTAACGTAATATTAATATCTCTTATTTTTTTTTTAGGGCTTGCTGTAAGTCTACCTCGACATCTTGTATCGTTGTAAGCAGCCTTTGAGATTTGAAAAAGAAAAAAAAAGAAAAAGAAAAAAAAAAAACACTCGACCGGCGGTCGAGAGCGAAAGAAAATTTACTCACCCCAAAATCATTTTACTCGTCTGACTCCATTTTATCAATATCCGCTCTACCTAAACGTAGCGTGAATCGCTGACGGAAAACAAAAAATTAAATTTTAGTTAAAATTTCGAACGTTTTAGAAAGGATTTTAAAATTAAATAAAAAATTATAACAACAAAATTTGATCTTTTCTCTTAATAATAGCATAAACATTTTGATGATAAAACTTTGTTTTTATTAAGTTTAAGCCGTTTTAACAACATGATATGCTGTTTATTTTTGGTAATTGAGTAGAGGTACCTAAATTCGTAGTTTTTTTCTTCCGTTTGATTACAACTTCCATCTCATAAATGATAAAAAAATAACAAATCTGATTTTCTCAACGATTTTCTAAAAAAAAATGACTTGTATAATTTGTTTTTCAGTGCGTGGTTCAATAGAGTATGCGCATATTTTTTCTTTCGTTCATATGTTCGTTTTTAATTTTCGTAAGCGAGCAGGAAATATAGATGTTGAGCCAAGGATAATATTTTTCCAAATGAATTTCTAAAAATCTGTGAGCGTCTTTAATCTGAGCGACAGAGACATTTTGGCTTCACTCTTGAAGCGTTATTCAAACGGATGTTTACACTGACCGGGACGATAAAAACGAGACTGGAGCTTGTCAATCTAAATTCCATTTGTCAGATCTTGCTTTGATGATTGCGGGATGTCATTGTCTTTTGTTTAAGCACACAATTCGACGTAAATCAGGCGACATGCATAAAACGATAGAGTTCAATAATGTCATTGTAGGTAATTCTAAGTAACTTGTGGATCTTCAATGGCATATTTTGGGGTAAAAGGAATCTGATTTTTCTATATTTGAAAGGACACGTTTCATTGCGAGATTTTTAATCGACTGGAGGCAATAAACTTTAATCGCCCAGTTA
This sequence comes from Ascarosepion bandense, assembly GCA_037127315.1. Classification (NCBI taxonomy): domain Eukaryota; kingdom Metazoa; phylum Mollusca; class Cephalopoda; order Sepiida; family Sepiidae; genus Ascarosepion; species Ascarosepion bandense. The sequence goes on along the minus strand of JBBBDQ010001228.1, from coordinate 144,298 downwards.
AGATTTTAATCAACTGAGTCGATAGAGCGAGTGAAATCTCAAAGGCTGGTTGTAAGTAATTTTATTATTATCATTAGTATTATTAAACAAAATGACTCACATGAGAATATTTTGCAACCCTTCCAGAAGAATGCAATGCAAAAAAGAAAAAGGAAAAGAAACAGTATTGTTTAACAATAATTTGACAGCATCTTTGTTTTCTTCAAGCTATATATATATTATAAATTATGTTTTAGAACATGTACATAATTTTTTCTATATATATCCTCTTCTCTACAATCATATGTTTGCTTCAATGTTGGGATCCCAACATATCATCAGGAGGAATGAGTAAGAGTTGGAATCATCCTCTGTTTATATTTGACTCGTTGTTGTTGTGGGGTTGGTTGGGGTTATTGATAATTAAGGGAACGTGTCTTTCGTTTTGACCGTTAGACTTTTGAAGAACCTGGTGTGTAAGTGTGAAATTGTTGATTAATGGTATTATCGAGCACTGTTTTAAATTAATGTTTTGCAACGGGAAAAAAAAATTCTTTTCTCTCCTCGTTCTGTACTCACTTGGATATATATATATATATATATATATATATATATATATATATATATATATATATATATGAGATTACATACAAGTATAAAAATAAGGCTTTCTAAAACCGGCGTTTGTCTTTAGAAAAACGGTTGTATTGACACTTGATGTGGCGGAGCGTGTGAAATGCACTTAGCATGAACGGAATGCAAGTAAAATGCAACTAGCACAACCGGGCGCGTGTTCATTTAAATTTTTTTCCGTCAGTTGATCAGTCAGTAAGAGCGAATAATCAAGAACTTTAGTGTGAACCTTATGAAACTCTTTTGTCATTTTATTTATTTTTCCTTGGTGAGACGTTTGCATATGTAATTTACTTTACCCGTTTAAGAGTTGTATGTTTGGTGGAGGTCCTTTGGAGAGCGGCAGCAAGGTTTGCTTTGTCAGCGTCGGCAGATTTTTTATCGAGGCGGGAGTAAATGGTGGTGTCATCAGCGCAGATGCCTACTTGGGATATGATTACATCAGGGAGATCGTTGATGAAAATCAGAAAAAAGCATAGGACCTAGGATAGAGCCTTGAGGGACACCGGCGTTCGTATGATAGGATCTGGAAGTATACCCGTTCAATACTACCTTCTTTACGTGATCTGATAGGAATGATTTGATTAAGTAAAACTATCGTCCAGATATACCGTAGCCCTGTCGTTTTGCAGAAGGCCAGCGTGCCAGACTATGTCAAATTCTTTAGAGATATCCAAGACAACAGTTCAAGAGAGCCTGGTATATGTACTCTGTGATGATTGTTAGCATGCCAGCGGTAGACCTGGCGAAGCGGAAGCCATACTGGCTGCCGAAGAATAGGCAGTGGGCTGTGAGATGTTGAACTACTTCAGCATTAAAGATGGTCTCGAATACTTTGCCAAAAATCTGTAGGAGGCTAACAGGGTGAATTTTTTAGTACCTGGGCACAAATTTAATCCAAGCTATAAGATAGATATATCACAAACTTATTTTCAGATGTGTTCGAAATTTTCGGAAAAGTATTGGTAGTGGAATGGCATTTTTGTCAAAAATGTTTTGTGTGTGTTAAATTTCCATTGTTTTTGGTATCCTTCATTGAGATCATATAACTTATTTTGTTTCTAAATTTGTTTCGGTTCTTAGATAGTTTATATTAAATTTTGTCAGGCTTTTTAGTAGTGAACTATTATTGAATAAGGATTTAGTTGTGTCTATTCTACTCAGTATTTTATAAGCTTTAGTTTAAGGTGTGAGCTGTACATGTGAGTACATTTTTTAAGTTTCTTTAAGACATGGGTTCAATTTCCCAATTAAACCGAGGGCTCCAACTACAACTGAAATTATTGATGTCTTCATGTGCCACATTTTTTTTAGATTTTCACTTCAAGATCCTTGTATTTTGATATTTTCTGAAGATCTTCAAAAATACATTACAGTCTACAGGAATTGTCATGTCAATAAAAAAAGCACATTCTATTTTTGTGGTCTTTGATCCTGTTAGGGATCGCCCCTTTTTACGCACTTAATGGACTCGTCTAAGGTATACTTATAATCCTGCTTACAGAGAACGAGGGTGTCTGTAGTGAGTTAGAGAATTGTGGGTTGTTGTTGTTAGAGTTGTAGTGCTTGTCAGAGCAGTTGAACCGCCGCTCGTTGGTCAGCAAGAATATAGACTTATTACCCGGACTTATTTCATTGTATATATTTGACTCCTACTAACAAGTATTCCTGAATCTACTAACCGTGTACAGTTTGTATATCTTTTGTTCAATATACTTACATTTTTCCCCTCATATCTGTTTGTGTTATTATTATATTGTGTGGTTTTTCTAAACAAGAATCCACAACAGATGTTGCTGTTTGGATGATTAACTTTGATTGTTCTGTCTGTGTATATTGTAAAATCTCATAAAATTGTTGCAGGTTCTATGGCTGGGTCTGGGTAGTGTTTATATCAGTCTTTTGCAGTTTTGGTTTATTCTGGTTTTCATTCAATTTTCTAAATTCATTGATTACATCGTTTATTGGTTTCTCTTTGTTTCCCAGAAACTGGCATCTATGATGTTGAACTCCCTCTCTTGCATAGTTTCACTTGATGCACTGCAAAATGCCGATTTGGAATTACATTTCTCTATTTAGGTTTCCTCTGTGAAGACAAATTCATGATTTCTTATTCACGATATTCTTATTAACTATCTTCCTTTTAACGTCTTTGTGAACTTTTCCATTTACGAATTTCTCTTCCTCCGTATTCTCCTTCGATTATTTAAAAAAAAAACAAATTTATTGTGAGATTCTGAAATTAAAATATTATCGTTGCATTGTTATACATATAAAATTCTATTTTTGTGAAATTATTATCGTTGCATTCTTATATATATATATAACATAGCACACTTGGTATACAATCCAGGTAAATTCCAATAGAGACGAACTCAAGAGAACTCAATGTTAAATTCATTTATTTAATTTAACAGAGTAATATAATTTATAAAAAGATTTCAGATTATTACAATGGATAATACATATTTGACCGCGTCCTGAGGACCAGCTGTTGTACCATTTGGGTCTGACGAGCCGCGATAATATCCTCAAGACGCGGTAAAATATATATTATTCATTGTAATAATCTAATCTAATATATATATATATATATATATATATATATATATATAATTTTTCTTCACAGTCTTTGATCCTAATGCCTTCTGCCATCTTCCTTCTGTTTTGTATATTATCTATCTGTTTTCAAACATATGCACCGTAATGGGAGCGCTAGAGGGTGTCGTCAGTGATGTCATCGCGAGGATCGCTATGGGGTTTCGGGTCCTTCAACATAATACCCACCTCACCGCGCCGACCCGACCAGAGATGATCAGCCTCCGGTCCACCCTAGATAAGCGCTTTCAGACACTGGAAAATTACGTTTAGGCCCAGTACGAAACCCTGCAATTTAGAGACGAACCGCACATGAGCTCGTCCGAAACATTAATTTAGACGCAGAATTTCGGGGAATTTTAGCTAACAATTTGGAATCCAGGCACTCTCTCTTTTGATCCATAACCAATTAGCTGTTCTTTCTGCTGTTTCGGTTATGGACTTGATTGTTTTTTTTTTTTTATTCCCACTATCTCAATATCTGTTAAGTCTTTGCATAAGGACCTTGCTGCAAATCCTCTAGTACCCACTTCTATAGGAGTGCAGCTAGCCCTCCAGCCTTTAACCCTGCAACTCTCCAGCAGTTCGTCATATTTTAACTTCTTCCTTTCATGAGCTTCCTCTGCGTTTTCTTCCCAGGGGACCGTCAGTTCCCACAAGATTACCTTCAATTTATGTGAGCCGAAAACTATATCTAGGCGAAGTTTTGTGATGGCTATTTGCTCTAGGAATTTCAATCTTGAGCCTATATCGGCCCTTAGTTCCCAGTCTGTTGCAGGAGCATGTTTGGATTTACCTTTCTATTTCGTGGGATTTTCGCGCCCGCTTTAATAAATTTTAGCTGCCTTGTGTCTGGGTTGTAAACATTCTCTTTGATAGCATTTTAATATATTTTCACGATCTCTTTTAGAATTTCGTCACGGCGCCACCTGTAACGCCCATCAGCTAGTGCAGATTTACAGCTACTCAGGATATGTTTTAAGGTACCTCTGCGCCCATAAAGATGACAATTTGGCGATTGGGTTTTATACCATAATTGTAAGTTTGTGGGACTTGGCAGGGTGTCGTATACTGCCCGAATCAGAAATTTTAATTTGGAGTCGCCGTGCCATATTTCGGACCATCTGATTTGGCGTTTCAACATAGAGCTCCATTTGGTCCATGCCCCTTGCTGTCTCATCTCGACTTGGATTGCTATTCGTTTCTCTTCTTCGCCGTTTCTGATTTCTTCCTGCAAAAGATGACTTTTCTTTTTTCCTTGCAGTTTGTCATATTTTTCTGAGGGAAAAAACCCGAGGCTCGCGCGTCCAGTAGCTATGGTCCCTAGCATTGCCTTTTCTCGGATTCTTTCTTTTGATTCTTTTTCTTTTGCAACCCTGATTAACCACCCTTTTAGATTCTCCTTTGTTAATATTACGGATCTTGAATCTTTTAGGGTTTCATCGAACTGCTTCCCCAAGCTCTTTACTGGCTTTTGATGTATTGTAGGTATGTCATCTCCAAAGAGCTTAAATCTTTCGTTTTTCGAAAGCTTACTTTTCTTCATTACTAGGGAACGTGATTTGGAAGCGTTAAAATCCATTCTTGCCCAGTCGATGAATTCTTCGATGCTCTTCAGTAATCGCCTTACCTCAATGGCGGACGTGCTGGTTATGGTCATGTCATCCATATACGCGCGAATCGGTGGTTGCCTTACACCGGATCTGGAGACTGGTCCTTGACATTCCACTTCAGCCTTTTATCAGCATATTCATTGATAATGCGAAGAGAGTCGCTGAAATGGTGCAGCCTGTTATTATCCCTCTTTCAAGATTGTGCCACGCTGAAGTTGCGGTCTTTGTTACTGCCGTCATTCTAAAATCCTTATAGTAGTTTAAAATGAGCTTGGTGAAAGCAGCGGGTATATGGTACCGGATTAGAGCTTCTTCTACCAGACGATGGGGAATTGACCCACAAGCATTCATAAGGTCTAACCAGAGGACTGCAATATCTCCCTTATTTTCCTTGGCATCTTTTAGTAGTTGGGTAATGACCCCTGTATGTTCCATGCATCCTGGCATGCCTGGGACTCCTCCTTTTTGAACGGAGATGTCAATGTAGTTATTTATTATTAGATATTTTGACAGCCTACTGTTTAATAAGCTGAATAAAATTTTTCCTTCAACATTCAGCAGCGAAATACATCTGAATTGGTTGATTTTCTTGGCGTTTTCCTCTTTGGGGATCCATATCCCCTCGGAATACTTTCACTGGTCTGCTATCTTCCTTCTCTTCCAAATGACCTTCAGTAACTTCCATAGGATATACTGTAATTTGGGGCATCTTTTGTACACTAAGTACGGTACTCCATTCGGGTCTGGAGCAGAGCTTGACCGAGCTTTTTTAAGCACTAATTGCATTCAACCAAGTTAGGTAGTCCTATGTCGAGATCAATTGAAGGGGGATCTGGTGTAAGAAGCAGATGGTTTTTACCAAGTTGTTGCTGCTGGTAGGGGTCGCTTAAGGAGTCTTTGAGAAAAGCATTTATTTCCTCAGTGCTACTTTGTAGCGTTCCACTGCGGGTTTCACCCAGTAATTGTTTGGTAAATTCGAAAGGATTGGATATAAAGGCTGCTCTTTTCCGATCACTTTCTCTCCTCCTCCGGCGGTGCCATTCGGCTCTTCTTAATGCTTTTAAATCCGATCGGATCGAGTCTCTTAGTTCTCTTAAGGCTTCTTTTTCTTCGGGCTTTGCATTCTTATATTGTTTTTTTAGTGATTTTAATTCTGCTCTGTGATTTTTAATTCGATTTTCTCTTCGATTCATGGTGCTATTCGCCACTTTTTTTCTTTCACTGTTTCCAAATCGTTCTGCTCCAAAGCTCACGATTATTTTGCTCATAATTTCTAGTCGTTTATCAACGGAGCCTTTCAAAATCAATGTCAGGATCTCGCTGACGTCCAAATCAAAAGCTTGCCAAGAGTTTGTATCTGTTGCTGCAGGCCATTTGATCTTTTTCCGAAAATTACTTTATATTATGTTGCTGGACATATTGACCCCTACTTGGAAGGACTGGGTTCTGTGGTGTGCATCCTGGCCCTGTTCTTCCTGCGTCTCACCAGGAGAGTATCCTGTGCGTTGCAGATTGTCAATACGTGTCATGAATTTCATTTTCGTCTGATGTATCTTCAGGCCACGTATATTTTTACATTTCTTGCCACAGGGTCAAGTCAACTTCGACTGATGTGGTAAGCCATGGTTCATAACCGGTAAATCTGTCCAATTAGGGATCTCATTCTCCCCCCATCTCGGGATCGCAGTCGTTGATCCTAATGTCTTCTACCATCTTCCTTCTGTTTTGTATATTATCTATCTGTGTTTAGTATCTTGGATGTAAATATTTGTTCATGGTCCCGAGTTTCCTCGTTTGTTGATTCATTGATTTGTGTTTCTCTTTAGTTCAGCCAAGGAATTGTATCTGACAATCGATACTGTCCAGCTGTTTAACCATTTTATATACTTTCTGCAATTTTATCTGGCTTAAAAATGTTCGTTGTGATCCTAATACATATTCGGTTTTTATTTATTAATTTATTTCATCTTGGTTTATTTAGTTATATCCGAGTTATTTACAGCGTTCCTACTGTTAATGTCCCTATTTTCTTTGTATTTAGTTGTCAATCCCATTCGTTATCACACGTCTTCTGAGCATAATTAACATTGCAAAGTTCTGTATATCGAATTTCATTCTACGTCTGTCTATTTCTCTGAGATGAGGAATTGTATTTTACATTGTTCGGACTGTTATCCTCATCTTTATTATTAAGAGTATCTTTCCTTCCAAACAATAGAGCAGGTTTATTTTCCCATTTTTCAGAAAATCGTTATTACACTCAATTTAAAAACCTGGGGTTTTATGTCATAAGTACTGAAAACAAAAATTAGATTAATAGCTTTTACTAATTCTTTAGCATTTTGTTTTAAAAATCGATTGAAAAATATACATGAATACCTAATTTCCGCCGGTTTTTGTTTACAAATTGAGTACAATTTCTACTAGTTCAAGAATAAATCCAAATAAATTTTATACATTTTGTATCAAATATATTGAATGAAAAATATATATGGGCCAGAATTATATTAATTTTAATTATGAATCATCCCAAGAAAAACAAGCAATTTTCAAAAATCTTTATTCTATAAATAAAAACTGTAAAAATATAAAAGATTGCAAAAGTTTACTCAATGAATAAAATTAATTGATAAAAACAAAATGTGTATATACAAGGCACCATAATACTTCTTCTATGTGCCTTGTCCCTTCAGAGCGTAGGCGATCATGGCTTTCCACGTCTCCCTATCCCTGGTGTTTCTTAGCACGCCTTCTCCTGTTACACCGTGCAACCCTCGTTCCATCATCCATTTGATTAGGTCCTTCAAATATGTTATCCGCTGCTTTCCACTGTCTCTTTTCCCCTCTATCTGGCCTGTTAGTATCAGGTTTTCCAAGCCTTCTTTCCTCATTGCATGTCTCAGGAGCTCCAGCTGTCTCTTCCTGATGCTCAGTATTATTTTTCTTTTTGTTTCTATCATTTTTAAGACCTCATCATTGCTCACATGCTCGATCCATGATATCTGCAGCATCCTTCTGTAGAACCACATTTCAACTGCTTCAAGTTTTTCCTTCATCTTTGATGATATTGTCCAGCATTCACCGCCATATTGAAGAACTGACAACACATAGCAATCCAGTATTCTCTTCCTTGTTTCTAGTGAAACTGTCCTGTTTCTTAATACTTTACTCAACTTCTGGAATGCTTCCTTCGCCATGCCAATTCGCCTTCGGATCTCTGTGTCGCATTTTCCGTCTTCTGTTATAACACTTCCCAGGTATTTAAATTTTTGTACCTGCTTGATTCTAGTATCCCCGACCTGTATTTGGCATATTGGGCTGCCCTTTTTACTGATGACCATGTATTCGGTTTTCTTGCAGCTTATTTGTAGTCCTTTCTTATCACTCTTTTCAGATACCTTTTGTAGAAGTTCTTGTAGTTTCTTTTTTGTGTCTGCTACCAGCACTGTATCATCTGCGTATCTTAGGTTGTTTAAATTGTGGCCTCCGATGACAAATCCAGGTATAACTTTTAGGGTCCTCAAAATATTCTCGCTGTACAAGTTGAATAGATCCGGTGAAAAGACGCATCCTTGTCTTACGCCCCATTTCTATATTTGTATATCTTCTGAATTCATTACCTGTCCGTATACAAGCGGTCTGCTGCCAGTAAAGATTCTTGATTACTCTTAAGACTTTCTTAATAAGCACAAATTATGTGACAACAGTTTTTACATTTGCTTAGTTTGTTGAAAATCTCACTAAAACTACTGCACTGTATAACACATTACATTACAAAGCAGCTAAATTCTAAATTGTTAAGTAAATGAAGGTCTTATTTGATGGCACAATGATTTACTAATTATGTCCTTGTCCATGTACAATTTGTAAAGCTTTAGAAAATTATAAATTTTATAAGGATCTGTAAGTAAGGTTTTAACTGATCCCCAGAATGAAATTGCAACGCTGCGATTTTTAAGTTAATCTTCAAACTGGTTTACTAAATAAAAAAAAACAATAAATAAAAATAAACCGTGACAATTTGGAAGAAATATTTTGTTTTCTTATTTATCATGTCAAACTCCAAATTTATCTTTTCTGCATGTATTTTCATAACAACTGCTATGATGAGCTTTTTTTTCTCTGGTTTCTCGACTACATGTATTTACTCGTGTTACTACAAGGTCTCACTCTTTTACTTTCGAAATAGTTAAATGTAACCGTCTCTTCTATTCTAATAGTTTCTTTTCTCACACTTCCCATTTGTGGAACTCACATCCATTTGTTATCTTCCCTGATAGCCATAATTTTAAACGCAACAGCAATTGCCATCTTCTAACTCCTTGATTCCCATCCGTCTCATATCATTTCTTTGACATCCCCTGTTCCTTGTTTTATCTCTCACTGTAAACCCCCCCACCACACACACACGCAACAGTGGCGCTCCTGCCTTGCTTTGGTGAAATGATTATAAAAAAAATTAAACAGCAGATTAAATTGGAATTTTTAGCATGAACGCCACGTATGGGAGCAGGATAGCTCTAAATTCAAAATCGTCTACAAGGATTTGGGATACCACTTCACTTTCGTCCGAATAAAAGTGGCAACTTACAGATAATAAGGGAAATAAATCTATTGAAAATAATGATTGCTTACATCCTCGCATCTAAAGAAAAATAAAAATATGTCGGATTTTAACTAGATGCGCCATACAAAATATGACATTGAATAACGAAACAAGAATAGGCATGCGATAATGATTAGGAATAATTTTCTGTATTGACTATTGCTAGTATAGTTCAATTCTCATTGGGTGCTCCATATATAATTCTCCAATAAATAGCAATGCACATTCATAACAAAATCATTTCGGATGCATTTTCTTAGTAAAAATTATTTCTAATGCATTTTCATTGTAAAATCATTTTCAATGCATTTTCATATTAAATTAATTGGCAATCTATTTTGATATTAAATTCATTAGCAATGTAATTTTACGTTAAAATCATTTGCAATACATTTCATAGTAAAATTATTAGCAATACATATTTATAGTAATTATATTGGTAATATATCTTCATAGTAAAATCATTTGCAATATGTTTTCAAACTGTCAATTAAAAAAATATAGAGACATAAAAAATAGAAAGAAAAACAGAAATACAATAATCCTCCATTAAAATAGAATTAACTTATATTGTGCTTATTCCCACTACAGCTTATGTATGGCCTGCTTGAACATACCTCACTCTCCACTGATGTGCAGCTGTATTTGAAGTGGTTGTACCACTCCTTGATCCGAATTTTGACCCTGGCATAATCACTAAAGGCTTACTGAATCATCATCACAGCTTTAATATCACCAAGCTTTTTGGAATATCTTGATGAAATATTTCTGCTCGATGCGTTTGGTCATCTTGCGTGAAAACAAAGATTCGAGAAGCACGCGCTACATGCCTGTACTCTAGACGGTAACTGACGCAACCTACAGGCTTTTGACGAATGGACAGAAATTCTGACGTCATTTCCCATCTAAGTGATTAGTTTTGTTGAAAAAATAATAAGGCTGAATACGTTCTGAACGCACCTTATATTAAAATAAATAGGCATATTTAAATATTTATTTATTAAAATTTTTACCAAAAGATATGTTCATTAAGTGATCAGCATGCGAGGAAAAATATATATTTAGATTTATTGTGTGATGGCATATCAAGATAGTTTTGCGTAAGAAAATTCACGGAAAACACTTTTTTAAGACGATTATTCACTATCTTGCGATATCTTTATTAGTTTTCCCTTTGATAATTGTGGAGTATTTATCGATAAGTTACTTGTAATGTTAATAATGATACAATTATGGCTAAAAGTAATTGTTTTAGTCATAAGGAAATAATTGTTTACATAAATAATGATATTATTCATAATTATTTTCCATTTGAAAAATCCTCTTTCAGAAACACAACTACTACAATTATCTATCTATCTATCTATCTATCTATCTATCTATCTATCTATCTATCTATCTATCTATCTGTTTCAGTCTGTTCATATCTATCTATCTATCTATTTCAGTCTGTTCATATCTATCTATCTATCTATTTCAGTCTGTTCATATCTATCTATCTATCTATCTATCTATCTATCTATCTATCTATCTATCTATCTATTGTATATTGCAATAGTCTTTCAACATTAGCCATGCTTCAACTGCTGCTATATTAGAAATGAACGATTATAATAATGATAATATGATTAATTATAATTACCGTATCTTTCAAGCTAATAATGATGTTACGGTCTCCTCTAATAATAGAATTATCATTTATAAAGCGATCATAATATTCCTAGGCTAGTCATTTTTTTGCATGTATCTAACAATGATTTCCTTCAATTATATTATACATAAGCAAAATTCTTCTGCTCTCACCAACACTTACCCCAGTAGTATTACTACTATTAATAACGCGCAAAATATTGATATCACTTAACGATTAAAGAGGTAATTAAGCCTGAAAAATTCAAATGTTTTCTGTGAATATATCAGTACAGAGAAAAACGTAATAAATAACAGTGAATGATTGATATAAAACAGGAATAAAAAACGGCTTTCGTCCTCAAATATCAGTCAGTTCAGTGCCATACATGATACACGCTTTGGGCGATCATGTCTCGAAAGAGACATGACTGACTGGGCAAAAGATTATCCCGCAGTAGATTGCCATTATTTTATGCGATAGACTGGTTGCTGATCAACCCAAGACTATAGAACCTAACCTGTCCTGCTATTTAACCCATAACTGGAAGAAAGAGACGGATTAATACCTTTCCCAAGGGTATTTGCGCGTAAGTGAATGCAAGGAATTCAACTGGAATTCAAACTCGGCTCTCCGATTTGTTGTTCCGAGTTGATATCGACTGCACTACAACGCACATCTCTACCTTTCTACCGCAGAAAGTAATGGCAATCTACTTCGGGATAATCTGCCCAGTCAGTCATGTCTCTTTCGAGACATGATCACCCAAAGCGTGTATCACGTATGGCACTTAACTGACTGAGTATTGAAAACAGTATTGAAAATACTGTTTTATTTTATCTAATTGTGTTAAACCTTCAATCATTATGACTATTTAATAGTTAAAATAGCATATTATTATCTAATAAAATTAAAACAGTTATACAATATGATCTAATATGATTATTGGTAACAGTATGAAAATAGTGCGTTATTTAATGTATTAAACCAATAATAAACGACTATGTCTTTTTTCTTCATATGCCGTGTCCCTTCAGGACGTAGGCGATCATGAACTTCCACCTGACCCTGTCTCTTGCCGCTTTCGATATATTTTTTCTTGGTATCCCTTCCAAACCGCGCTCCACCATCCATTTGCTCAGGCCTATCAAATATGTTTCCCGCTGTTTTCCCCTGTCTCTCTTTCTTTTTATACGTCCTGTGAGTATTAAATTTTCCAGGTCCTCCTTCCTCATTACCTGTCCCAGGAACCTCAGTTGTCTCTTCCTGATGCTAAGTACGAGTTTTCTTCTCGTTTTCATCCTTTCCAGCACCTTATCGTTACTCACATGTTCAGACCATGGTATCCTCAGCATCCTTCTGTAAAGCCATATTTATGCTGCCTCGAGCCTCTTCTTCATCTTTGAGGAGGTCATCTAACATTCACTGCCAGACAGAAGGATAGCTATTACATAGCAGACCAGCACTATTTTCTCTGTTTCCAATGAGATTTTCCTATTTCTCAGTACACAGGATAGTTTTTGAAATGTGTCCTTGGCCATGTCAGTGCTTCTTTAGATCTCAATGTCGCACTTTCCATTCTCTGTCAGAACATTCCCAGATATTTAAATTTCTTTACTTGTCATATTATATTTTCTCCGACCTGTAGTTGGCATTTTGGGGTCTTCATTTTCCTGATGACCATACATTCAGTTTTCTTGAAGTCTGTGCTCTGTCCTTTCTTCTCGCTTTCTTTTGCTACTTTCTATAGAAGTTCCTGCATTTTCTTATCCATGTCTGCTGCAAGGACAATGTCATTTACGTATCTTACATTGTTCAAATTATAGTCGCCAGTGATGAATCCTGGCAAGGATTTTATTTCTCGCGGAATTGATTCGCTGTATAAGCTGAATAGATCCGGTGAGACAACACATCCTTGTCTTACGCCTCTTTCTATTTTTGTATATCTGCTAAATTCATTTCCTATCCGTGCGCAAGCGGTTTGCTGCCGATATAGGTTCTTGATTATCCTAAAGCTTTTTCCAAAAATGTCGATGTTGCCGAGCATCTCGAACAAATCTTTATGGCGTGCAAGCAGTATAGCCCGGCGTTGCTCGGGTGTAATGAAAGCTTTAAAACTAATCCATGGTCCTGGAGCTCAGACTCTTTGGACGTTGGCACGAAAGACTAAAAGGCAATAGTTGTTTCCAGTTAAAGTGAAACCGTAGACTGAAAGAAAAATGAATGGGTGCAAGTCAAATTTTGATTTCCTGGTATCGATATCAAATAAGTTTTTTTCGTCGTAAACTGAATTTTGAAGGTTAAATAAATCCTCTGAGTAAATGCTATGATGGCTAAGACTAAGAACAACAATAATACCTATTTAGAGCCAAACCCGAAGCAAAAACTAAAATAAAAGGGCTGAAAAAAAATAGACACACACACAAACATCTTGCCTTATATATATATATATATATATATATATATATATATATATATTATCGATTTTCTGCACTATTGTAAGAACTGCAACCTTGAAGCTTCTGAATATCGTTTCTTATGTCTTTGTCTATGAGTGCATTAAATTTGATTAAAATTGGACCACTCCTTCTATAACCTGATCTTTTCGATTATCGATTTTCGATATTTATCGGGGGGTACCTCGACACAAAACCTAGCCAAGAATACTTGCAGACGCTTATAGTACAACTGTGTAAAGTTTCAAGAAAGTCGGTTCACCTGTTTTGGAGTCTATAGGTAACACACACACACACACACACACACACACACACACACACACACACACACACACACACACACACACACACACACACACAAAGTTCCATTTATAAATAAGTTTAGATATTGTCAAATGCCTTTGCGTAGTCTATAAAGCACATATGCAGGTCATTCTGCATTTGTATTGAGCAGTTTTTATAGCACTGACTTTTATATTAAATTATGATGATAAGTACTTTATTTGCCGTAAAGATTGACGTCATAAATAAATTACGTATCAATGTTTATTCACACTATTTGCACTGTTTGGACTGTTGACCACATCTTTTTTTGCTATATTTACAATATGTGAATAGTACAGATAATTACAATATCTCAACTCAGATATATAGACAATTATCAATGTTTCTTCGCAATTTTAATTACTCACTCAAAAATACTTTTGACAGAGAATTTTAAAATACCAGGTCGAAAAGAAAATGCGTCCGAAAGATAGATTTACTCATTCAAAAATGTTTTTAACGGCAACTTACACTTTTAAATATCCATTTTCGATATATATTCAATGAAAATTTTATACTATACGGGTAAATTATCTAATATGCGGGAATTACTAATAAAATTTCAATTACTCTTGAAAATGCCTGTAGATATAAAATATTTTTTCACTTCTACCAGTCAGGCAGTTAAGTGCCATACGTGATACACGCTTGGGCGATCATGCCTCGAAAGAGACATGACTGACTGGGCAGAAGATTATCCTGAAGTAGGTTGCCATTGCTTTCTGTGGTAGACTAGTTGCCAGCCAAGGCTATAGAACCCAATCTGTCCTATTATTTAACCCATAATTGGAGGGAAGGGACGGATTAATACCTTTTCCAACGGTATTTGTGTGTAAGTGAATGCAAGGAGTTCAACTGGTATTCGAACTCCGCTTCCCGATTTGTAGTTCCGAGTCGATATCCACTGCACCCTAATGCACATAAACATCCGCAACTGCAACAGTGCAGCTTCACGTGTGTCCTTTAATGCAAAGATAAATGTCACACCTGGTTGATAAATGTCACACCTGGTTGATAAACATATTGTTTCGGAATGCAACGGTAAACTTATCATTATGTTTTCAATCTTCATCTTGAAACAGAACAAAGACAATATCAACTCACTATTAATTGTTAAAAAAAATCCCTAATAGTTTCATTATTACCAAAATATACTGTTATTTTATCTAATTATATTAAGCGAATAATTAATTCCCATTAATATTTAATAGTTTTAGAAATATTGTATTTTCTAATAGTACTATTATTATTAACATTATAAAAATATGCTGTTATTTTATTTAATTCTATAGTAAAGATTTCGTTACTGTTTAATAATTTTATAAACCAATGTATCATTATCTATTATCTATTATTTTAATTTAGATTTCCTTTCATTGTTTTAAACAAATCGTTATTATTATTTTTTAATAGCTTTAAATATAAGGTTATAGCATTATAGTTGTGAAAGAATAATGTATTTTTTTAAAATCATATCACCCCAAGCAAGGCGAAAACGCCATTGATATGTAGGGGGCTACATTAGAGTGAAGAGACTGGAAAAGAGAAAAACCGGAAACCACATCTTAAACAGGAAACAAGGGATGAGCCTCTTAACCTGTTCAATAGACGTGGGTGGAATGTGAACCAGGCGATAGATAGATCTATCTACTTCAATTGAAAAAAAAAAAGATAAAAGCAAAGTGAGAAGATTGGAAAAGAGAAAGCCGGAAACCACATCCTAAACAGGGATTTTATTATCTAATAGCATTAATTATAGTATTACTGCTCGGTTGATGAATGTCGAATGTTTCTTTTTAAGGAAACTTATAATGTGGCCATTAACATGATACTTAATATTATTTTATTATAATTCATTCTTATTTAAAATTAAATGTAAATTAAAATGAAAATTATTAATATTCATAATACTATTGACGGAATTAATACATTATGCTATTTAATTTAATTGTATTAAACTACTAATTAAATTAAATTATTCGGACTATTGTCCTCATCTTTGCTGCCATTTGTACGACGTTTCAGCCGTTGTACGCTACGGCCTTCTTCAGGTGCAAGGAATTTCGTCGTACAAATAGCAACAAAGATGAGGACAATAGTCCGAATAATGTAAATACTGTAAATACTACCTTGTCCCAAAAATATAGACAAATACTAATTAATTATTAGTAATTGAAATCTTTAAAAATAATATCGTATTATCTAATAAATTTTAAACACTAATATATAAATCCTCTCTATTATAATAAAAAACCGTTATATATATATATATATATATATATATATATATATATATATATATATATATGTGCGTGTGCGCCTGCGCGCGCACGCGAGTGTATGTGTGAATTTCCCTCCTGCAACACTCAGGCTCGAGAACCTGTGAGGAAACAGCTAATAACCATCAAATATTTTGCCGTTATTTTTTTTACAGCAGTAGTACACTCGTATTTAATAATATTAAAAAAATAATGTACTATTTTTTAAGCATTAAATCGATAATGTATTTTTTGTTATTTTAATCATTTCACCCCAAGCAAAGTCAATAACATGTAATGGGTTACTGAGTGTAAAAGAACACGAGAAAAATAAAAACACTATTAACCCGTGAACATTAACCATGGGTATATAGTATTCAGTGCAAATGATGCCATTTTAATTAAAAGTTTATTAAATTTCCAACACCTGATTTTCTTATCTAAATAATATGCTTTTCAGTTCCTATTAATGTTAACTCAAAGTACAAATTTTAAAATGTAAAATATTTCAAATAAAGATTTATATTTATATGTTTTTTGATATTTTCAAAATCGGGTATGATATACCCATGGTTAGTAGTGGTGTAACTTTAATTTATAGTTAGTGTTCCAGGGTTAATGAGTCAGAAGAATAAAAGAACAGGAATTAAGAAGACAAGAGATAACGATTGACATTGCATTTAAACCTTTAAAGATCAAATTTAACAGGCAAGCAAAAAGCCGTGAGTTCCAAAAGCAAGATGTGCAAGTAAAGATGCTGTTAGTATAGCACTTACGGTTATATCTAACCATTTAAACTGTGAAATAATAAGAACTTGCCATCAATGTAGTAATTCTCTTGTATACATAAAGTGTAAGTTCCACTGAGGAATGTTCATCAGAGCAGTTCCAGTGAAAGTATTCATAGAAAAGAAACAGGGAAGCTAAATTATGAGGGACGAAAATTCCTGAAATCGAGATATCAGAACCAATGACATTTTTTAATCGTTTCACCCCAAGCAAGGTGGCACCACCACTGATGACCAGGGGTGGGGTGGGGGGGGGGGCTAAATAAGAGAGTACAAGTTTAGGTAGGAGGAGAGTGAAGAGAAAGACGAACCAGTTACAGGGGGTGTCAGTGAAAGGGCAAGAGAAATATGGGAACACAGGTGTGAAGACAGTTGCAAAGGTAGAGAGAAAGGAAAAGAACAAGATCACTTCACCCCAAGGAAGGTGGTGCCACCGCTGATGAGCAGAGGGGCTACATAAGAGAGTAAAAGTTTCGGTAGTAGGAGAGTGAAGTGAAAGACGAACCAGTTACAGGGGGTAAGAGAAAGGGAAATAGAAGGATGGGAACACAGGTGTGAAGATAATTGCGAAGGTAGAGAGAAAGGAAAAGAAAAAATACACGGGGTGATGTAGAAAGGACTGGAGCCAAGTGGACAAGAGATGGGAATTGACATTGCATTTTAATTCCTGAAGCTTGTGACCGTCAGGAAATAAAGTATATGCAAGGGAGCTTTACAGGCGAGAAATGCGAGAAAAGAAGCTAATAGAGTAGAATTGCCGGCTGCAAATTCTTAAAATTATTAAATTAATTTATTATAAATTTTTAATAAAATTCAAATAATATATAAATATTGAACAGTATAACTATATTATTATTTAAGATTATTAAAACTGTAATAATAGATGCTAGATAATGATGAAAATACATTAAAGCGATAAAGACAAAATTATACGGATATTTGTTTGACAATGTTATAGGTCATTTGTTGATGGTTTAAAAGGAAAGAGTTTACTAAGAATAGCCTATAAGGTCACTACTCTAACATTAATCGATGGAAGGGTCTCAGAACCATATCACATCATGATCTTTGGAAACCATTATTTTATTTTTGCCGTTCCTATCAAAACAATTGAATCGGAAAACTCTCCGGACCGGAAACAATGATGATAGAATGATAACGACCATGATCTTTGGAAACCATAACGATCTGCTTTGGTTTGTACACATGTTAACTTTTAAAACAAGATTTCAATGCGAAACGATGGAGATGTATATGAATAAGAATTTTGCTGCGTTGGAATCGATGCCCAATGAGGAAGCTAATAAACCATTTTCAACTCAAGTTTTGAAAAATGTTCCTCAGTTTCAATGCATTGTATCAATTTATTGACTTGAATACTTGAATCGAAATATTTACACTATTGTCGTCATCTTTATTGCCATATTCGGTCGTTGTGTGTCTCGGTCTTCTTCAGGTGGTATACGTTGAAATTTCGAACTGAACACTTTATTTAGTCTACGGAGTAGATTCGAATTTCCAACGTATATCATCTGAAGTAGGCCGGAGCGTACAACAACTGAAACAATGTGAATATGTCGGTAAAATGAGGAAAACAGCCTGTATGATACAAATATTGTAAATAGTTAACATACCTCATCTCAGAAATATAGACAGATGTTGGATAGAAATATTGGAATATTTTTGGTGTCATGTTTTCAGCGTAAAATTGTGAAATAATACATAAGAAGTATTGTTCCTTGGGAAGAGTACCTTAAATACGTATTAACAAGGCTTAGATTTTCTAGAACAAGTTCAGAACAATCGGAAATGAATTGTGGATCCAATTTATTAGTTATAATTGCTTATGCCATATATCATCCATTATTTTTACAGCGAGGAACAGTGTTGTATATATAAGCATTCATTGAATGTTGGAATCACTTTTTTAAGAAACGAACTTAATAATCAAATTTTTACACAATGATATATCCTAAATATTGGCGAGTAGGAAAAATGGCGGTTCTAGTGAGGGATCAAAGTATCAAACTTAAAATATTTACGACAGCAATTAAAATAATACTTTGGGCTGTTTTATTGATCAAAATGAGTTTTACGTAAGCTATGAGTACAGAACGCACAGTGAGTGTAGAACCAGCTGTAACTATTTGGCTGGCTGCCTTCACAATCATAATTTTTTATCGAGGTACCTCAATTTAAAAAAACAATTCAGTATTGATGGCCTTTCAGGGTATGTGAGGTAAGATTGCCAATTGTTTAAGAGTAAATAAGACACTCCCGGTAACACAAATGAATAAGGCAAGACACTATAAATAAAGAACTTAAAGACAGATTTCAGGGCCAGACATTCCACGTCAAAGGTCGGACTTTCTACCTCCGAGCGGAAAGGAACCTAGACGAGGCAGTGACGGAGGGCAGATTCTTGTCTAGGGGAAAAAAGACAAGTGCCCGAATCTGCCTCCTGCAGGGTATACGGGATATTTTTGTTCGAGCTTAAAAGCTCGGAGATTTAAAATTAAAAAGTCCTTGAAGTAGAAAAGACCCGATCCCGTTTAGGTGGGATCAGTAAAAAAAAACATCCTTGTGTCTTAGTGGGGGTGATTAAAGGTAAACACTCAGAATTCCGCGCTAACTTGTACTTGATGGACTTTCTACCTTCGGGGTGAGTAATGGATCCCGCTAATGAGGGGTCTGGAGAATTTGTGTTCTGAGCGTGCGTAATCGTGTATTCCCATATTAAATCCTGACCTAGTATCGCATCCCGCCTTTGGATAAATACCCAGAGTTTGGTGCGAACTCGAAATTGTCGGGACCCCGAGATTTTTTGCCCTAGTGCACGCACGTAGAAACACATTGTTAAACCCAACTTTGTGTCATATCCTGCTTTTATTGGGTGGACAGGTAAATACTGAGAGTTTCGCGAGAACTCGAAATTGTCAGTCAAGCTCTCTGTCTTCGGGCAGAGAATGAACCAGTCGGATCTCTGTCTAAGGACAGAAACTCGGTTGAGAAAAATAGCCAAGCTCTGTGTCTTCGAGCAGAGGTTGACTCTGCCGGCATTGTATAGACGAGAACTTGGCAAAGAAAAATTGACAAACTCTTTATCTTGGGGGATTGTTTAACTCAGTAGTGGGCTCAATCTATTAGCTGAGACACGGCACAGAAAATAGAAAAGGATTTTTGCACAATCCCGCATTTGCAGTGGCTGGATACATTTTGACCCTTGTCTGAGTGTACCCGCTAAAGTTCCCAACGTTAATCCCGACCATCTATCCCAATCCCGCCTCAGTGGGGAAACTTATTGTACATACCCAGTTTCGCGAGAACTCGCACTTGTCAAGCTCTCTGTAGAGAGTCACTCAGTCAAATCTTTGTCTATGCAGCGGGACCTGGCGAAAGTTTTGACCGAGTATACGTATTTCGAAACCTAAAGTTAAAAAACTGATCTTTTGCCTCATTCTATGGAGCGAACTTTGGTAAAAGCCCAGAGTTTAAACAGAATTCTGATCGAGTGTTCATTAGTGTACTGTTAGAGTCAGTCGAAACACATTATTTTAACTGTCAGTAGCGAAGTATAACGCTTATGTATGCTTTATGTTATGCTAAATATCAGTTTCTTTTTTGCTTCCTTTTCCTACAAAACTTCGTCGTTTCTCACATGTTCGGTTGATGGTATCCGCCAAATCTTTCTGATAAACCACATGAAAGCTTTCACTGATGGCATGCAACAAGTTTTCAAAAGAATAAAAAAATAATTCATATACTTTTGATTGATAACTGCAGCTGCAATAATGATTAATATTTGATTAATATGACGCACAATGTTGAAATGACAATTAAGTATTTGATGCTCATTCACCATATTTCAAGCATTGTTACTGATGGTGATAATGCCATTTAAAAGATAAAAACAACGAGAATTATTATTTCATGCATGCGGAGGAAATTCAGTTTTTTCAATTAAAAATGAAGTACTTCTCGATGTATATTTGAATGTTCATATACACATATAAGTGGATACAACAAGTCCGGCTCCTTATAATAGAAAATATTTTATTCGACAGACGTAATTCAACATATAGTTCCGTCGTTAATATTAGTAAAATAGATCAAACATTATACATTGAAAAATGTCAGATAAAAATTCAACCAATAATTACCTTTTTTTCATTATAAACAGCTAAAAACTCTCCCTGTTCTTATATACAAATTACTATGCTAATTTAGTTTGGTATACTAATATTTACTTAGACAGCATAAACTATTTTTACTTTTATTTAGTTTAACATAAAAATATTATATTATATATGTAAATAAAATAAGTGGTGCTTTTGACATTAAAAACAAAAAAACAAAACAAAACAAAAAACAATTCGACCCAAACAAGGCAATAATGTTTTAAGATTCTCTGGGTTACTGGGAGTGAAAGACATGAGAAGAATTCAGAAAGAACTGGAAACCTAATCCCAAACAAGAAACGAGGGAGAAATCTCTATTCCTGTTCAAAAGACTAGGGGGAAGTGTGGACCAGATGCTAGGTGAACCTGTATACTTCTATGATACTTTACTTAGAGATTCTAGGTAAAATGCAAAAAAAAAAAAAAGAAAAAAAGGAATATGCAATGTTATTGGTCCTAACCTGGCCTCACTCACTTTTTTTTACTCCCGTAACGTCGCTTCCGTCAGTGCTTTGTGGTGCAGTGATTATCGACACGGAACGACAAATCGGGAAGCCGAGTTCGAATTCCAGCTGAATATTGATGCATACGAAAACAAAAATAAATATATTCAGTACTTCTTAGACTTAGAAATAAATATTTCAAGATATCAGTAGTAACAAAGTAGAAATGTTATAAAGCGAAAATAATTTTTCTATCTATCTATCTATCTATCTATCTATCTATCTATCTATCTATCTATTTTAGAGTCTTAAATTATAATTAAATAAAATAATAGTGTAAATAATTATGTAGTTATTAATAAAATATAAAGAACTCTAAACATTTGATAAATAAAATAATTTTGCCATGTCATAAACATCATGATAACAAAGAATGATATGAAAAATAGATATTAAAAACATAAATTAATAAATACCATATCATTTCATTAATTATTGAGTTACCTATATATGTCATATAATTTCAATTTTTCAGTTGTTAAATTTGAAAATTAATTTAAATGAAAGTTTTACATTATTTTAATTGTAATGTTTCGGAAATCATCTTTAAATGTAAGTCTATAATGCTAAACTAACTAAAAATCAACAAAATATTTGATAATTACTGAATGTTAAACATATTTATTTTCGTTTGTAATTAAAACCAAAAACAAAACATCCACTTAAGTTTTATAAATTAATGTAAATTCTGGTCAATCATACACTGCTTTTTCACATGTCTAGCTATCACTAATCAGTCATCACCTCAGAACATAAGACCACCGTGATTAAGAAACGTTTTTATACTACATTTCATGCAGTAAGCAAGTAATATGTTTCAAATCAGATTAATGTAACTTTAAGTTTGCTAATTTTTAAAAATGTATTTTTAATTTTTGTAATATTTTTTAAAAACGAGAGTTAACTAAATGACTGATAAAGTTAAGTATTGAACAAATCTCAAAATTTTAAATTCCAATAAATATAATATAAATAAATAAATAAATATAATTTCTGTATTTTGCTTACTGGAAATAGTAGATTTAATTATTTAGCTTTCAGTTAAAACTAAAATGAAACTTTTAAGAAATATTCTTTATTGATAATAATTAACTTAAAACGTCAGGCTACGTGAAACACGCTTGGGCGATCATGTCTCGAAAGAGACATGACTGACTGGGCAGAAGATTATCCCGCAGTAGGTTGCCATTGCTTTCTGCGTTAGACTGGTTGTCAGCCAAAGCTATAGAACCCAATCTGTCCTATTATTTAACCCATAACTGGAAGGAATAGACAGATTAATACTAATATTTGCGCGTAAGTGAATGCAATGAATTCAACTGGAATTCGAACTCGGCTCTCCGATTAATTGTTCCGAGCCGATATCCACTGGACCACCACGCACAAACGTACGTATCGAAAATGTGTGGAGATACGAATTTTATAAGCATATTGTGGCAAATATTCTTGATGATGAAATTTATCGCCGAAACAAGGTCAGTAATGCTCTAAAATGATTGACAGATTTATTAGTTATAATATATTACAGAACATTATTGCAACACTTACTGAAATAACTATGCAATGTTGTTATATCTATACAAGAAAGCGCAAACCCCAAAAAGGACACACACACTGTCCATATTTGAGGAAAAATCAAACGAAATCATGCTGCCAGATCGATTCGCACCCATCACAGGCACACACGCACACACATGCGCGTGCGCACACAGACACACATATATGCTTTCTACTATAATACAGATAGTTGTATATATATATATATATATATATATATATATATATATATATATATATATATATATATATATCTGCAATAGAAAGACATTAAAAATTAGTTATTCCTGCATTAGCGACATTAATAGCATCTTTATAAAACACATATATGCTTTCTACTATAATACAGATAGTTGTATATATATATATATATATATATATATATATATATACTGCAATAGAAAGACATTAAAAATTAGTTATTCCTGCATTAGCGACATTAATAGCATCTTTATAAAATATGAACTCCTTTACCAAATCCCTATATATATATATATATATATATATATATATATATATATATTTCTTTAATAACTTTAAATTCATGACTTCCTGTAATGGATAAACTTAATTAAAGGTTTTTTTAAGATATTACATTTAAATCTATTCCTCCCCTTCCTAAATATACCGTTTCAACACCCTGTAACCCCACCACTAACAGCTCTGTCCTGTTGTACTTTGTGACCGTTGTTAACCTAAAACCCCGCCACAGTCTACCCCAGGGCCTTCGCCATTTGGAACAAAACAATGTCGCTGACGTGACATAGACTCTCTATTAGAAATCCCATGTCGAAATGTACATCCGACACCTTTGAATTTTGAAAATTTTCTCTAATTTATATTGTCTCTGTATTCTTAATACATTGAGCTCTCTGCCTGCATCAATTTTTAATGTTAAAAATTTTTTAATATTAATTAGGATCAGGTTCTTGGAATTTACCGTCCTACTCTTCCACTTTGGATTAAAGAAAAACAATATATATATATATATATATATATAATTGAGAAATATATACATATATAGGATTGAGAAATATATATATATATACATAATTGAGAATATATATATATATATATATATATATATATATATAATTCAGAAATTTATATATATATATAATTCAGAAATATATATATATAATTTCTCAATTATACATACATATATATATATATAATTGAGAAATTTTCAATACCGGGTTAAAAGCAATCGGAGTCTAACCGTACTGATGAGCTGTGATACAGCGAAACAGATCTTTCTGCGGATGACTATTTACGCTCTCACTCCCTGATTGAGCACTCTGGAAGAATGGTAGACTTTGAAAAACAGTAGCTACTCTGGCATGTACGCATCGCTCATTCAGTAAAATGAATTAGAGCACTCTGGCTATTGGGCGTGTATAATGATAATATACACGCTAAAAAGCCTGCCTTCTTCTACCGAGCGCCCATAGCCCAGAGGTATAATCGCCGACTGACGCCAATTCGGTCGGGTTTCAATCCTGGGTTAAAAGCAATCGGAATCTAACCGTACTGATGAGCTGTGATACAGCGAAACAGATCTGTCTGCGGATGATTATATATATATATATATATATATAATTGAGAAATATATATATATATATATATATATATATATATATATATATATATATATAATTATTGGACACTCGTGGATGTACCAATTTACTAGGGCGTTTAACTAACCTCCAGCATAATATATATATATATAGTGTATTGAGGTAGCAGATATTTTTTTAAACACATACTGTTAAATATAAGCGACAATGAATGTCTATTATGTTTAATCATGAGCTGCTCTAAACATCGTATTTTGGTTTTAATTTCAAGTGAAAATAAAGACAAAAATTGCCCAACATGTCGATATTTTTTTTATGTTGCTTTTAAGCTTTCGGCTCACATGAACCATCTTCAGAGAGGTTAGAGGGACGTTAACATAAAGACACCAGCCATCAAAGATAATATTATCTTGAGTTGGCATAAAACATTGCTATGTGACGATAACAGTCATCAAATAGCAGATACAGATTGTAAATTTATAATGCGGTTCTATGACGTCACGACACGTGAGAGTCCGAACTGTTAACAACAGAACCGTATGTCTAAACACACACACACACACACACACACACACACACACACACACACACACACACACACACAGAGACACACACACACACACACACACATATATATATATATATATATATATATAGTAAACAAATATACATATATATATTTGTATATTTATATATTAAGGGTACAATGGATAAACTGTCGTCTCACAAAAATTAAAGTAACACTGACATTGCATTTTAACAGATATATTTGCCAAGCTTTCATAATATATCTTGAAATAATAAAGAATATATTTATAAAATCGCCATTGACTTCAGCCTCGGCCTCTAGACAATTTCGGAATTTCCTGTAACTCTTTTGAACAGTGTCCTTGTTTAAGTTGGTGAATGTTGCCATCATCCTTAACTTCAGTTCATCTTTGGTGCTACAAAAAGTTTTGTTCTTTCGCCCAAGTGTGCCCCTACATAATAATGAAGGAGATTTTGCTGCCTGGGGGGGAGGCTAGATGGCCAGATGTAAGCTAGATGGCCAGATGTAAGCTAGATGACCAGATGTAAGCTAGATGGCCAGATGTAAGCTAGATGGCCAGATGTAAGTGAACTACTGCTTGTGAAGTATGGCACAGAGTCCTTTTGCCAGATACAGGATTTTTCAACAGCCGCCCTCTTGAGTCAGGGCATCACTGTCTCCCTGGCTATGAACCTGATTGACATGGGGGGATTGTTTACAATTATGGACTGGATCTCACCAAGAAATTCGAGAATTCTTTTCTTATCAGAACGATCAGATTGAGTTTTTTGAGCTGCTTTACCTTCGCAATCACCATTAGACTCATTCAACTCTTTCCGTATCCCTTGCACTATCCTAAACACTCTGAAATGTTCATATTAGAACCTCTGGCACGAATGCCAAGCAGTACTGCATGCTGCTTCTAAATTTATGGCTGAACGAATTGCGTCATAGTGGTCTTTTTCTTACAGTCGGTGCCTAACTGACGCTACTATATAGTCTACAAATTTTAAAAACAAACAACGCGCATGCGTGAAATTGAAAATATAAAATGGCGACAATTTATCTATCGCACACTGTATATGTGTGTGTGTATATTTTGACTTAATCTCAGATCGTAGAAGTATTGTCACCAATCTTTTTTAATCTCATTTTCTATCAATCAATCTCAGCACCTGCTAGTTAAGATACAAACACGTTTCAGTGAATACAAACAAGCCTTTTTAACATACGACATATTGAACTTCCAAAGTCCTTTTGTGCATTTATATATATTCTGAATATTTATATTGCTATTTAGTTAATGCAGTTTAACTCGATATAAATGTTAAGTTCAGCAATAAAAATAACAATCAATCGCCCAGAGGTTATTTCATGATTAATCAAAAATTTGTTTCTAGTCAGTCATCTTTCTTTCTTTCTTTCTTTCTTTCTTTCTTTCTTTCTTTCTTTCTTTCTTTTACTTTAACAGCTCTCTTTCTATCGTTCTTTAGCTTTTATTTAGTTCATTTTCTTTTTATCTTTCATTACTTTCTTACTTTCTTTCTCTCTCTTTCTAACTTTATTTGTTCAGCATTTGTTTAGCTCACTTTCTTTTTTCTTTCTTCTTTTTTCTTTTCAGCTTTAATTGAGCTCTTTTTCTATCTATCTATCTATCTATCTATCTATCTATCTATCTATCTATCTATCTATCTATCTATCTATCTCGGTCTCTGTTCATATCTATCTATCTATCTATCTATCTATCTATCTATCTATCTATCTATCTATCATCTTTATTTCAGTCTGTTCTATCTATCTATCTATCTATCTATCTATCTTTATTTCAGTCTGTTCATATCTATCTATCTATCTATCTATCTATCTTTATTTCAGTCTGTTCATATCTATCTATCTATCTATCTATCTATCTATCTATCTATCTATCTATCTATCTATCTTTATTTCAGTCTGTTCATATCTATCTATCTATCTATCTATCTATCTATTTCTATCTATCTATCTATCTATCTTTATTTCAGTCTGTTCATATCTATCTATCTATCTATCTATCTATCTATCTATCTATCTATCTATCTATCTATCTTTATTTCAGTCTGTTCATCTATCTATCTATCTATCTATCTATCTATCTATCTATCTATCTATCTATCTTTATTTCAGTCTGTTCATTTATCTATCTATCTATCTATCTATCTATCTATCTATCTATCTATCTATATTTCAGTCTGTTTATATCTATCTATCTATCTATCTATCTATCTATCTATCTATCTTTCAGTCTGTTCATATCTATCTATCTATTGTTTTTACTTAGTACTCTTTCTTTCTTTTTCTTTAACATCTCTTTCTATCTTTTTTCTTTTTTTAACTTTTAGCCCACTTTCTTTATTTTTCCTTCCTTTTACTTCTACTTGGCTCTCTTTTTTCTTTTTTCGCTTTTACTCAGCACTATTTCTTTCTTTCTTTCTTTCTTTCTTTCTTTCTTTTGATGTTACTTAAATTTTCTTTTTCTTTCTTTCTTTATTTTGCAATAATTTAGCATTCTTACTTTTTTGTCTTAAACTTTCTTTTTTCTTTCCTTTTTTATAATTGAGTTCTTGTTGTATTATATATGTATATGTATATATATACATGTGTGTTTGTGTGTGTGTGTGCGCGTGTGTGTGTGTGCGCGTGTGTGTACGTGTAAGAACAGGAACCCAATTATATAAACATGTTTCGTTAAAAACGACCTGCAAGGAAAATCTTATTAATTTTTTGTTTAATTTTTCCAGTATTCTTAAATATTTCATTTTTTGCTGGAGATAAAGAATGTAAAATTCTTTCATAAATTTCGACGTTTCAAGATCTTTCACCTTTTTCACAGGATGTTATTTTTTTCCTTTTAAGAAATCCGTTACGAAATGTTACACACACACACACACACACACACACACACACACACACACACACACACACACACACACACACACATATATATGTACTTGTACATATGTACACACGCATATATAAATCCATATTTATATATATTCACTAAGTTATTATTTTATTATTTCGTTTTGTAGTTGGTTTGGTCGTATCATAGGTATTATAATTATTAATTGTAACAGGTTAGATTTATAACTAAATTTATTTATTTATTTATTATTGTTTGAATTTATGTACACATGATTGTATTTATATCTTCATTCATGTGCATGCATAGGCATACGTACGCCCATGTGTGTATTAACAATCCAATAAAACCAAGTGTGATGGAAGAAAAACATTTTATTCAAAGTAATTGAAGCCTTAAAACATGCCATTTAAGAAACAATGATGCAATTTTCATTTTTTAAAAATGACGTCCTGTAGATGGCGTCCTCCTGAACGAATGCATTCCTGAAATCTACTGTTGAGACAGTAACAATGACTGAGATCCCCTGTTCTTAAAAAAAAATAAGGTCCGATGATCCCATGTAATGAAACAGCGCACCATATTGTCACCTTATTAGCGTGTAAAGGGCGCTCATGAACTTCATTTGGATTTGTGTCTGCCCAGTAACGGTATTTCTGCTTATTCACGTAACATGTGAGATGAAAATGGGCCTCATCTGACATTCATAACGTGCTTAAAAATTCATCTTGATCCATGGTTACTGAAATGGCAGAGTGTTTACTTCGAGAGGCCACTCTTTCGCAGTGCTGCCATTCCTTCATGTCAGCTAATACACACTTCAAAAAATCCCCGTTTATTTGGTCACCCTATATATATATATATATATATATATATATATATATATATATATATAAAATATTGATTGTTTAATACTTAGTTTTTGGTTATAATAGGGTTAAACTAGTGCACATTTGTATTAAAAAGTGTCCAATACAATTACATTGTAGGTCTTTTGAATATTTTCCATTTTTAACTGAGTTATTGCGCGACCTAGGTTTCTACTATGAGTGGTGCCTTCAGGCAATTTTTAATAACTATTAAAAATCGCCTGAAGACACCACTCATGGTAGAAACCTAGGTGACATAATAACTCGTTTAAAAATGGAATATATATATATATATATATATATTTGAGCGTATGTCGAGACATGTAAACATATCTGTATTTTGATATTATTAAATGAGCGCTAAAATAGTAAAGTTATGTTCTTATTTTTAGGTTATTATTTATGGATGGTTAGGTTAATAGAATGTTCGCTTTGTTGTCTATCTATCTATCTATCTATCTATCTATCTATCTATCTATCTATCTATCTATCTATCTATCTATCTATCTATATATATGTGTGTGTGTGTGTGTTGTTGTCTATATATATATATATATATATATATATATATATATATATATATATATATATTTTAATTCAGATACTTCAATCCAAGGGAAAAAAGCAGGAAGGTAAATTCCAAAAAACCCGATCCTAATTAATATTAAAATTTTATTTTAATATTAAAAAATGATACAGGAAGAGAGCTCCATGTAATAAAATATTACAGAGCAAATATATATTAAAATCAACATCTTTGAATTAATCCTTTTTTAATATATATATATATATATATATATATATATATATATATATATATATGTTGTTGTCTATGTGTGTGTGTGTGTGTGTGTGTGTGTGAATAGAATTAGTGAAGAACAGGTAGGGAAAAGTGTTTTTAATTTAGTATGTTTCACTTTTAACAACCTTCCTCAGAGATTTTTTTAAAGACGAATGATTTAAAACATAATTTTTTTTTTGTAAATTAAAAAAAATATTTTTTAAAATCCACAGAGACACTATTTTGATTGAGGTTTGATTTCATTGGTTAGATACGTGTCATGCGTATTAAAGCAATGGATTGTCATTTTAAATGAAAATGTATGCATGCAAAAATAATGCATGTGTCAAGCATATCTAAGCTATAGACGAATTATGTCGGTAACGTTATTGTGTGAATGAACAAACGAAATACATTTCCGTTCAAAATTGTAGCAAAATTATGTATACAAGCAACAGACGATTTTCTTTTCTTTTTTTTTTAAAAAATAAAATGAGAAAATCATGTATGAATATGTGTGTTGGTAAAGTTAGTATGTTGTGTGAATAATAAAACGAAATACATTGCCGTTTAAAATTATAATAAAAATAATGTATACAAGTAGTAAACGACTTCTTTACAAATAAATATTTCTTTTTAAAATAAGTTATTAACGGTGAGAATCTTTTAATGAAATAATATGTATTAAAAAATAAATATCTACGTATTAAAATTACTACAATATCATAATTATTATAATATATAGAAATATTAAAATATACATATAAAATTGTAATTGTAAAATATAAAGTATCATATTATACCATTAAAATAATACAATTACGCAATATAAATAATATGCAATAATATATAAAATATGTAATAAATGGGATAGAAATATAATGGCATATAATAATTAAAATAGAAATTAATATTATTTTTATTATTAATAATAATAATATAAGTAATAATAATAAAAATAAACTAAAACCTGATAGTATATAATAATAGGGAGAAAAATATAAATAATTATAGAAAATAATCGGGAGAACAAATAATTATAATATATTAATTAACAAGTAATATAGAATGTAGTGCATATAGAGAAAACAATATTATATTGTTATGAATATATGGAAGTATCTTTAAACCTTTTTAATTATATCAGTTGGTAGACATTTTGGATTCAGGGATTATAAATTTGTAAAAAGATGCAGAAGTAATGTAATATTTAATGTTGGTAGTAATGTGATTAATATGTTTTCAAAGTATTTCCTTCTTTAAAGGTTATATTCTTTTTTAATTAAACGAGTATGAGAGAAATCAAAATTGTGCACTACGTTTTTTCGATGTAATACGAGAGAACGGGAACGTATGTCTAAACATAAGTCTCTTTTGTGTTCATAGATTTGCTCTTTAGATTTCGTGATGTTTTTGCATTGTAGACACTGTATTTTATAAATCCGGGTATTTAAATTGGTATTTGATCTTTTGTAATCTGATAATATCATCAATAATCTTGAAGTTGATAGTAACGATTCTAGTGTTTGAGATAGCTAAGGTAGAAACTTATGATTAAACCAGATTTAATTCTTTGGTTGTGGGTAAATAGAAATTAATACAACAAACATCATTACATTAGCTTAGACCCTGCTATAACAATAAAAGAATTGAAACCAGAAGAAGCTTATCAATACGTAGGTGTAAATGAGAGAGAAAACATTCACCATAAAAAATGAAAGAAATAGTGCGTAAAGAGTACTATAGAAGGCTACGAATGATATTAAAAACTGAATTGAATTCTCAGAACAGAGTTATGGCCGTTAATAGCCTTGCAATCTCAGTTGTCCAATATAGCTTCAACATCTTAAACTGGACTCTAAACATCAGGCGAATGGATGCTTCTTTCTAAGCATAAGATGCATCATCCAAAGGCTGATGTAGACCGTCTATACATACCCAGTAAAGAAGGTGGAAGAGGTCTTATTCAGCTGGAATTGTCATTCAAGACAATAAATACTGGCTTAATAACATACATAGAAAGAACAAAGGACTGGATGATACAATTAGTAAGGCAACATGAAGAAAGAAAGAAAAAGTATTCAATAATAAAAGAAGGCAGTAAATACAAACAAGATTTACAGTTAGTAGATTTTGTAGAAAAGCAAAACAGAAGCCAAGAACCAACTATTGCGGAAAAAATATGAAAATGAAAGCCAAAGATAAAGCTCTTGAACAGATGAAACAACGATGGCAAGACAAACCTCTGCATGGCCAATACCCAGAACGTGCCAATAAATCCAATGTTGATAAAGTTAATACTCATCGATGGTTACGTGCATCTGGATTAAAGTCTGAGACTGAAGGCTTTATTCTTGCAGCTCAAGACCAAAGTCTTTTCACTAGAACTTTCAGGCAAATATTATACATAATAACGTGGATCCAAAATGCAGGTTTTGTGATAAACACCAAGAAACAATAGACCACCTAATCTCAGGCTGTTCTGTACTTGCCACAAATGAATATAAAAATCGCCACGATAGAGTTGGGCAATATTTACATTAGACAATATGCAAACACTATGGAAAATCTGTAAACAAACACTGGTATGAACATCACCCAGCACCGGTTACAGAAATAGAAGATGTCATTATTCTGTGGGATTACACCATCTACACAGACAGAAAAATTGAAGCAAAGAGGCCGGACATTATTGTAAAAACCAGAAAGAAAAAAAAACAAACTTGCCTATTAATTGATATGGCTTGTCCAGCGGATTATAACATAGCAACCAAGGAATTTGAAAACTTGTCAAAATATAAAGACCTGGAAATTGAAATAGAAAAAATGTGGAAATTGAAAACAAGCGTTGTGCCAGTGATAGTAGGTGCACTTGGAATGATAAAAAATGGAACAAAACAACACATTGAAAGAATCATTGAAACCCCAGCGTAAGAGATATACAAAACATTGTCTTATTAAGTACAGCCCACACACTAAGGAGAACTTTGTCTATGTAACGCTAGGGATGATGGGGAAGATCGACAAAACATGAAATGGGGCCATAGCAACACGCCGCGACCTGCCTTAATTCTTTCCGCAGACTTGGTTGGTAGTGCGGCCATAGCAGAAATCGAAATATGATGAAAAGTGACATAATAATATAATTAATCTTTTGTAAAATACATTAAGTGTCCATTGTGGTATTTGTGTCGTACACGTGTTTCGAGTTGACTCTCTTCAGTCGAATACATTTGTTACTTTACATATCAAAAACTGTTTGTCTTTCTGATGGCCCAAAACAGCGTATATATATAGATATGTGGGCGGTGAACAAGTCCAGAAAGTTCATATACGAGCGTGATAGTTTTTTGGCTATTTTCACACTGGCTCGTTAAATTTTTCTCAGTTTTGAGACTCGCTCAATTTTCATTGGCCCGAAAATATTTTTACACTTACACAGGAAATATGCCTACGTCTTTTTTCTTCAGAATTTTTTCCGCAATTTTTATCCAGTATTGCGTGTGTGCAATTTTACTTTTTTAGTGATAAGAAATATCATACTGGTTATCAAGTTCAGTTTGTTGTTTTTTTGTTTAATCTGAATCTGGAATTACTATTTTTTGCGTGCCATTCACACACACACACACACACGCACACACATGTATATATATATATATATATATATATATATATATATATATATATATATATATATGTGTGTGTGTAATGAGAGGAAAACTCAACACATCAATCCAGAATTTATTTCGACAATGTAATTTTAGTTTCTCTCAGAAATATATTCTCGGACGCAAGCTGCACACACGCACATATATGCAATTATTAAATAGTGTATATGTTTGCTTATATTGTATGCTATCTCTTATATAATGTATCACTTTATTTTAATGGATAGAATTTTATTTGATTTTGCCTTGGTGTTATACATGCAGGTATTAATTATGGAGTGGTTAATTTTGTTCATTCGTAGGTAATTGTTTATATGGTATATACATATATTTATAAACATCTATGTACACACAAGGGTATAGGTGTGTATCTTTAATATTTAGTTGTTTAATTATTTATTTTTAAACATTTCTATTATATTGACTTCATTTATTTACTTAATGTTTATATTATATCATTTCATTTATTCGTTTATCCTTAATTAGTGCTTAGATAATAAAGTAAGCATTTGTTCATTTGCCTACACTTATTGGTTATTTCAGTTTTCTTGTTTAAGAGTTTTTGTTTTTAAAACTAATTGTTGCTAATTTTTCCTCTAAGCATTATTAACAAATTTTACTGCTAATACTGTATGGTCTTGCTCTTTTTTATGATTTCCTATTTTTGGTGGGTGTATTGTTTTCGCTTTGGCACTAAATATATTTTGATAGGGTTGTATTGTTTGTGTACTTCTTTCTTTCAAATCACATCTTATGTCTTAATACCTTTCTTTAAATGTTTTCTGTGCTCTTTATGTAATTTTTCGTCTTTGTTAATGTTATTTGTTACGATAGCTTTGTGTATTATATTATCAGTTGAACATTTATTGCTAAGTGGGAATTTTTTTTTTTGTTTCGGCAGTTATATTTAATGATGTTATTTTTGCTTGATGTTGTAATTGTTATTGGTTTTGTCGAGTATTTTGTTTCTTGGGCTTAGTTATTAATTTTCCGATATCATTCATGCAGCAGTAACTCATTTTGATTGTATTTTTGTTAATACATGTTGACTGTTTGCTGTTTTAGGAAAATGTTAATCAATTATTTTAAAGGATATTTTCAAATATTTATTGTATTGTTATAGGAAGGGTTGAGCCAAATTGTATTTCTTTTTCTCTTATTTTTGTTTGAATTATTTTCGTTTTCGTATTCAAGTTTGTCTGAATATCCACTATTTCTTAGTTCTGATTTTTATGTTTTGTCTTTTGATTAGACAATTTTTGGTGACTGGAATTTGTTGAAATTCTTACATTTACACATATTGTTACTTGGAGAAAACGTTCGAGAAGTAGTTGCAATTGCTGTTGATATATATTAGATTTTTGTTTGGTTTTCTGTATGCTTTGTAGGTTTCGTTGCTTAGATTAAATATTATATCTAAGAAATTTACTATTTTTGATTGGATTGTATCTATTGTAAATATTGTAAATCCTAGGATTTTGAAGGATTTTATTATTTGTTTTCTTTTTTTCTAGTTCTTCCATTGCAGCGTTTTAGAATTAATAGACCGTTGTTCATGTATAAAAATAAATATTTTGTTAATGTTTGTTATGTTGGTCATTATATATATGCCTATAAGTTCGCATACCTCTCTATCATCATAGCTACCCATCGTTACATCAAAGTTATTATTACTGTTGTGGCATTTTTATCCATATTTTTTATTGTAGTATCATCTTGTCTTTTGGCAGTGTTTAATTATATTTATGTCTTCGTTGATGATAGTCGAGCATTGTTTTGTTAAATTTAATGCTTTGTTTAGTGTATATTCATTAATAGATTAATAGATAGTCTTTTATATTTAATTGTTTAAAGGAGCAGTTTTCTTTATAATAAATGTTATTAAATCAACTGATTCGTTTGAATTCATTTCTTTTGTATTTTCCACTAGTTTATGTTTAGTATATTTATTAGTTTTGAGCATATTTTTTCTTATATTTGTTTGCTTATTTTCTTAAAGCTGCTTTTGGTGGGGTTTATTAATATTCATGTTGCTTTGATCGTAAAGTTGCTCTTATGGTCTTTTAATTAAATATATTATTGTACTTTCGCTAACTGTTTTATTTTATTGTCTCATTTTAGTTTAGTGGCTTTGTTTTTTGTTTATTTGTTCATATCACATTCTGTTTTGTTGTTAGTGGTTTTGTAAAATTTAGTAACTTAATTTATTGTAATTGTTAGTTTCCATTTGATAGATTATTCTGTATTTATCTACTTTTATAAATAGTGTGTGTGGGGTCATGGCTCTGTTTCTCCAGACAGTTACATATTCTTGTTACACACACACACACATACACACACAGACACACGCGCGTGCGAGGAATTGCTGTTGTATAAAAGTACAATACCCAAGAGAATTACATTGAAGTTAACTGAAGTGATTAGGTGTTAGGGTAAGCAATTTGTATAGTTAGCTTTTCACGATCATTTGAGTAGAATATCGTCTAAATAGAAATAATATATAGAAAGAATGTGCTTTGTGGTGCAATGGATATCGGCTTGGAATAAGAAGTCGGGGAGCCGAGTTCGAATTCCTGTTGAATTTGTTTCATTCATTTACACACACATACCTTTGGGAAGGACATTAATCCATCTCTTCTCTCTCGAGCTATGGGTTAAATAGTACGACAGATTAAGTTCTACAGCCTAGATTGCTAACCAGTCTATTGTGGAAAAATGGCAACCTACTGCGGAAAAATCTTCTACCCAGTCAGTCATGTCTCTTTCGAGACATAATCGCCCAATCGTATATCACGTACGGAACTTAACTGACTGGTATAGAGAGAAAGAGTGTATATAGAAAGGTAGAAGTAAATAGGAAGGATGAAAGAAGGTGGAAGTGTAAAAATAGTGTGTGTGTAAGAGAGAGAGGGAGAGAGAAAGGGAGAGAGGGAGGGAGAGAGAGAGAAAGATAGATAGATAGAGAGAGAGAGAGAGAGAGAGAGAGAGAGAGAGAGAGAGCGCAAATATAGCAATCTTATTAAATGATATGCTAATGAATTTTTTGTATCTTTCGATTTATCCAGATAAATCGAAAAATATGAAATTATCTCTTTGAAAATTTGCCGCGGTCGACTGTTAAGCTATAATTATGTGAATAAAATAAAGGGAGACTACTTTGTAATTAGCCAAATTCTAACTGGATTTAATATTTAAAGTTAGCGTCATATAACGTATTTCTAATGCCAGGCACCTTCGAGACGTTCACGAAAATAAATATCTATAAATTTCATTCTTTGCTATCTGGGAATTGACATGATTTCTTAAGAAAGAGAGTTTTCCGAATTTTTTTTGACGTTTTTAAATTCAGCTGCTACCTACTGCTAGAGAGACAGTCCACACTGTAAGTAACAAATAGTTTGGACAGATAAAATAGATTCATGTCTTTTGTAAGTATCAAACTAGTCCGGCATTCGAACTCAGCTCGTTGACACCATTTTCCGATTCAAGAATCATTATGCAACACGTAATTCCTTTTATTTATGCTACTATGATACCTAGATTCTTCTTAATCTCAACCAAAATAATGTCAATGTCTAAGGCAAACAGTAGAATAAAACCTAGATCTTCCATAATGAAAATAGATTTTCATCTCCTACATTAATATAAAAGCTTACCTTCCAGTTTTCCAGACGTTTAACCTCAACTTCAAGAGGGCAAATCTGACTTTATTTTACTTTCTAAATGATCTCAATTTATTCCAGTTTAAGAATTCACTATCCCTACTTACCTGCTTGTGATCACGAAACTATAGCAACTGTTATGAGACTGATATCAAGGATGTGATCCTATGTGACAAACCCCCCGCCCTACCTTCTTCTTCTTCTTCTTCTTCTTCTTCTTCTTCTTCTTCTTCTTCTTCTTCTTCTTCTTCTTCTTTTTTTTTTTTGTAGGCGATCATAGCTTTCCACAGCTCCCTATCCCTGGTGGCGCTTAGCACGCTTTCTCCTGTTACACTACGCAACCCTCGTTCCGTCATCCACTAGCTCAAAACAATAACTCTAGATTATAAATGTATAGAAACTAGCATGACTATGAAATGGGGGATCAGTTTATATACTGATTATAATATAGAATTGTTCCCCCATTTTATATCCACAATAATTTCTTATAAACAGTTGGTATATATATTCTTCTATGTGCCCTGTCCTTTCAGGACGTAGGCGATCATAGCTTTCCACAGCTCCCTATCCCTGGTGGCGCTTAGCATGCTTTCCCCCTGTTACACCATGCAACCCTCGTTCCATCAGCCCTCCTTCCTCATTGCATGTCACAGGAACTTTAGCTGTCTCTTCCTGATGCTCAGTATTAATTTCCTTTTCGTTTCCATCATTTCAAAAAACTCATCATGACTTACATAGAACCACATTTCAAATGCTTCAAGTTTTTCCCTCATCTTTGATGATATTGTCCGGCATTCACTGCCATATTGAAGAACTGACATCACATAACCTTCTAGACCACTTTAAAACTTTCTGTCCTAACAAATGTTTTGTTTTAGAGTTACTTTTCTTGGATTCTTCAGAACACTCATTTAGTACAGAGGGTATTAAAGACAGGACAAAAGATAAACGGGATTCAAAAAATAGAAGATGGCAATTGACATTGCATTTAAATTTTTGGAGATTGTAGCTATTAGGGAAGAGAAAAGACTGGGTACAGAGGGAATTGAAGAAAGGATAAAAAATGAATGGGATTCAAGAAAATAGAAAATGGCAACTGACGATGCATTTAAACTTTTGGAGATTGTAGCTACCAGAAAAACAAATAAACAGAAGGTAGTTTCACAGATGGGAAATGCGAGTAAAGCAACTATTCGAGTAGAAGTAGCGATTACATTTAACTATTTCAACAGCAAATAGATGGGACCTAGATGCCAATCTACTAGCACGCTTAAATTCACAGAGACGAGGTACTAGGCAAAAAGCTCATCAAAGCAGTTGCTATGAAAATATTTATAGAAAAGATAGAGGGGAGCCACGTTACGTCGGCGAGAAAATGACTGAAGTCAAGATGTCAAGTCAGGACCGATTACATTGCAGATCCTTCTTTGCATTTTGTAGAGAACCTCGAGACAAATAGCAGAAGCATCCAACCAGATATTTTGACAATATTTATTGCACGGTTGAATTTTCGATTTATAAATGTGCAAAGTGGATTCTGACGAGAAAAACTTTTCTGAACTGACACAGAAACTAAACCCTCCTAGAAATAGATACATCTATAGATCCGATATATTCGTTTTACTTCCGCTCGGTTGAAAAAGTGAATCTAAGGAGGTACAGGGTGTTGCTCTCAGTAAGACTTGCATCAGCTATGCCGATGACTGGCAGGAAAGTTTCTCTGTGGTGATTAAAGAAGAGCAGTTTTGTTTTGGAAGCATTAAGATTTACAAGCTATTTTCTGTCCACTGATTGGATGTCCGTTTCAAGAGACGATTGGATGTCCGTTTCAAGAGACGCTGCTAGGTTTACGAGGTCAGTTTTGACAGATTTCCTATTGAGACGGGATATGAGGAAGATCATTAAAGAAGTACATGCAGGTGTCATTATTTTGCAAGTAATCTTTTCGTTTCTTTTCTCCTTTCAATTTTGAATTTAGTAACAGAACTTCAAAGCGCATTGATTCTGTTGATTTTATTTTAATCTTTTATTCTAAAGAAAAGCGTCTAAACAAATTGTTATAACTGGAGTAAGCTGTAAATTGGTTTGCATTTCAGGTTGGAAGTTTTTAACAGTATTGCGCTAACAAGAATCTTGCTATGGCATGCTGTTTCTGTTGAGTTAGGCTAACGAACACACCCACTACCAGAAATTAAATCCTTTTGCGTCAAATGATATATTAATGTTATGATGATTAACGATGAAGAAAGATCCTTTATCATTATTTGAAATCAGGTTCATATTACACGTCCGTAAGGGTCTAGCAACCGGCTATATCCATCCGTGGTTAGATAATATCTGTTAACAGTATTTCAGTATCTTCCTCTCAGTTGTTCCGCAGAACTGCATAATGTGTTGAATGCACATCCGTTGAGCATTGGTTAGCAAATCAGTGAAGTCGACAATGACACTTGTATATTGATTTCGATCGTTACTATTGTTTTGTGTCCGATTAAATTACACTTAATGTTTCTTTACGTTAAAATTTGTTCGGTTTGTTAAGGAAAATATAGACATTATTGATTCCCGGCTCTGGATTTAAACCTGGATAAACTGTATATTTTAAATACATTTCAGGAAACAGAAACGCTGAACTGAAAACTGTATAGAGAAAGCATCGTGAAAACAGTCATCTATTTCTGCCAGGAAATAACAATTAACTCATTTATGAAACAACACCTGCGGAGGAACATAAATGCTCAAAAGGAAAGGAAACGGCAGAGAAACAAACAATAAATATTATTCGTTACTTGGTACGCTACACTTAGCAAGATGTAGTAGAAATTATGATTATTATTATGTCATTTTTCATCATATTTCGATTTCTGCTATGGTCGCACTACCAACCAAGTTTGCGGTAAGACATAAGGCAGGTCGTGGCGTGTTGTCATGGTTACATTTCATGTTCTTTCTATCTCCCCTATCATCTCTAGCGTTACATGGACAAAGTTCTCCTGAGTGTGGGGGTGTACTTAATAAGACAATTTTTTGTATATTTCTTAAGCTGAAGTTTCCAGGGATTCTTTCAATGTGTTGTCTTTTCCATTTTTTATCATTCCATGTGCACCTCTACTATCACTGGTACAACTCTTGTTTTCAATTTCCACATTTTTTTCTATTTCAATTTCCAGGTCTTTATATTTTGACAGTTTTTCAAATTCCTTGGTTGCTATGTTACAATCCGCTGGACAAGCCATATCAATTAGACAAGTTTTATCTTTCTGGTTTTTAACAGCCTATTTGCTTCAATTTTTCTGTTTGTGTAGATGGTGTAATCCCATAGAATGGTGACATCTTCTATTTCTGTAACAGGTGCTGGGTGATGTTCATACCCGTGTTTGTTTACAGATTTTCCATAGTGTTTGCATATTGTTCAATGTAAATATTGCCCAACTCTATCGTGGCGATTTTTATATTCATTTGGGGCAAGTACAGAACAGACTGAGATTAGATGGGCTAGTGTTTCTTGGTGTTTATCCCAAAACCTGCATTTTGGATCCACGTTATTATGTATAATATTTGCCTGAAAGTTTCTAGTGAAAAGTCTTTGGTCTTGCGCTGCAAGAATAAAGCCTTCAGTCTCAGACTTTAATCCAGATGCACGTAACCATCGATGAGTATTAACTTTATCAACATTGGATTTATTGGCACGTTCTGGATATTGGCCATGCAGAGGTTTGTCTTGCCAGCGTTGTTTCATCTGTTCAAGAGCTTTATCTTTGACTTTCATTTTCATATTTTTTGCCGCAATAGTTGGTTCTTGGCTTCTGTTTTGCTTTTCTACAGAATTTACTAACTGTAAATATTGTTTGCATTTACTACCTTCTTTTATTATTGAATATTTTTTCTTTCTTTCTTCATGTTGCCTTACTAATTGTATCATCCAGTCCTTTCTTCTTTCTATGTATGTTATTAAGCCAGTATTTATTGTCTTGAATGACAATTCCAGCTGAATAAGACCTCTTCCACCTTCTTCACTGGGTATGTATAGACGGTCTACATCAGCCTTTGGATGATGCATCTTATGCTTAGAAAGACGCTTTCTTGTTTTAGAATCCATTCGCCTGATGTTTAGAATCCAGTTTTAGATGTTGAAGCTATATTGGACAACTGAGATTGCAAGGCTATTAACGGCCATAACTCTGTTCTGAGAATTCAATTCAGTTTTTAATATCATTCGTAGCCTTCTATAGTACTCTTTACGCACTATTTCTTTCATTTTTTATGGTGAATGTTTTCACTCTCATTTACACCTAGGTATTTATAAGCTTCTTCTGGTTTCAATTCTTTTATTGTTACAGCAGGGTCTAAGCTAATTGAGGATGTTTCTTGTAGTGATTCACGTAAAATGTAGCTTTAGCACATTTATTCAAATTGAATTTCATTCCAATGTCTTCGCTGTAGCATTTTACAGTTTGCAGAAGAACTTCGAGCTCATTATCATTCTTAGCATACAACTTTAAGTCATCCATGTAAAATAGATGGCTTATTTTCTTTTGTCCTATTTTATAACCACATTCTGTCTTATTAAGTTGACTGGTTAGTGCTATTAATGATATGCAGAATAGTAAGGGAGATAAAGAATCACCTTGAAATATACCTCTTTTGATGTTTATTTCATCAGACTTATAGGTTCCATTTATATGATTGAGGTAAAGGGTTGTTTTCCATATAGACATGCACTGTTTGATGAAATTATGATGACGGGTGATATCTTGTATATATTTAAAGTTTTTAAAATCCAGGAATGTGGCACACTAATAATAATATAAAAACCTGGAATAAGCAATTGGTCTTTACATCCGTAACAGACACGTATGCACCCTTTTTGTTCAAGCGGTAACATGTCATTTCTTTCTAAGAATAAATATGTCTGTTTTGTTAAAATAGATGTTAATAGTTTATATTTTGTCGGAAGGCATGTAATTGGTCTGTAGTTGTTTGGGTTGTTTGTGTCACTATTCGTGGGTAGAAGAAATGTAATTCCTTTGGTCATCCATGCAGGAATTTTAGTGGGATCGTCAACCATTTCTTGAAGTTCTTTGGCTAGTTTTTTATGTGCTGTATTTAAATAATATAGCCTAGTTAGGAATTTTTTTCTATACCTGGAAATTTCCAATTGTGTGTTTTTTTAAGTGCAAATTTAACATTCTCTTCTGTAATTACAGCCCATGTCTGTTCTGGTTTATTTTTGATTCGTTCTATCTCTTGTGCAATCCAATCTACTTCTTTGTTATGTTCTTTAGGGCAAGCTCATATTCTTTCCCAGAACTCTGTAAGTTTTTCCATTTTTTTTGGGTGGGGGGAACTGTCACTTCAATTCTTTTTTTACCTATTTCCCTATTTATTATTATTATTATTATTATTATTATTATAAATCGATTTCTGCTATGGTCGCACTGCCTACCAAATCTACAGGAAAATTAAGGCAAGTGCTGGTGTGTTTTTATGGCTCTATTTCATGTTTTTCATGTTTTCCTAACATCCCTAGCGTTACATAGATAAAATATTCCTTATTGTGTGGGCTATATTTAAAAAGATAATTTTTTGTATATCTCTTAAGCTGTGGTTTCCCGGGGCTCTTTTAATGTGTTATTTTGTTCCATTTTTTATCATTCTAAGTGCACCCACTACCACTGGTTCAATATTTGTTCTTAATTTCCACATTTTTTTTCTATTTCAATTTCCAGGTTTTATATTTTGACAGATTATTATTATTATTATTATTATTATTATTATTATTATTATTATTATTATTATAAGAAGAAGAAGAAGAAGAAGAAGAAAAAAGGAATTCTTTGAAGAAGAAGAAGAAGAAGAAGAAGAATTGAGGTGAAAGTAAGTGATTAGTATCATTATTATTAAGTAATAGTATATTATATATACTATAGTATATATTAATATAAGAATTCTAGAAGTATATTTAAGGATTCATATGTGAAAAAGACAAGAACAGTACTAACGTCATAAAATGTGCCGTCATTTTAAACTTCTATTGATATAAGTTACCTATTTGATATAAAGTTGCGGTAAATTTTCTATTATTATGTGTCCCTATAAAATTACTGCACACTAATATAAATAAAAACAAATATACAGGTTGATTGAAAAGTAACTTCTTATTTTATGTATGAGTGGCCAGTCAGGAGTCCCGACTTAACATCCTATGACTTCTTTCTCTGAAGTTGATTAAAAGAGCAAGTCTAATATACAAAACAAAGACTTTGGAAGAACTTGAAGAGAGAATACAAGAAGTGATGTCTTCCATAA
The DNA here is from genome assembly GCA_037127315.1 of Ascarosepion bandense. NCBI lineage: Eukaryota > Metazoa > Mollusca > Cephalopoda > Sepiida > Sepiidae > Ascarosepion > Ascarosepion bandense. The sequence goes on along the minus strand of JBBBDQ010001228.1, from coordinate 100,881 downwards.
CACAAGAATTCCTGGTGAAATGAGTTGACACGATTCCTTAACGGCTCGCGAAGTTGGTTGTGAAATCTAGTACCCATATTGTATTTTAAATAAAAAAAATCATGCAAAACGTTCTCCTCTCATATCCATCTCTTGCAAAAAATTATAGTTAATAAATAAACTATCAGTCAGTTAAGTGCCATACGTGATACACATTTTGGGAGATCATGTCTCGAAAGAGATATGACTGACTGGGCAAAAGATTATCCTGCAGTAGGTTGCCATTGCTTTTTGCGGTAGACTGGTTGACAACCAAGGATAAAGAACCCTATCTCTCCTGATATTTAAATCATAGCTAGAGAGAGAAGAGATGTATTATATTATTAAATAGTAATTATTGGGGGATCAGTTTATTATTTTATAACAATAGAAAAACCGATCCCCCACTTTATAACCAGTAGATGCCTTAATCATGATTGCAACTATTATATTCAGTCAGTCAGTTGCGTGCCATACGTGATACACGCTTTGGGCAATCATGTCTTGAAAGGGACATGACTGATTGGCCAGAAGATTATTCCGCAGTAGGTTGCCATTCCTTTCTGCGGTAGACTGGTTACCAGCCACGGCTATAGAACCTAATCTGTCCTGTTATTTAATCCATAACTGGAGGAAAGAAACAGATTAATACCTTTCTCAAGGGTATTTGTGCGTAAGTGAATGCAAGGAAATTTAACTGTAATTCGAACTCGGCTCCCCGATTTGTCGTTCGGAGTCGATATCCACTGCATCACAGCGCACATAAACTATAAGTATTTCAAAATGGGGAGTTAGATTTCAATCACCCTATAGTTAAAACTCACATTAGTACCTAATTATAGTAAGGATTAAAAAAAAGTTCCATTTTTGATATGAGTGAACTAGTGTTAATATTAAATTTTATTGGATATTCATTTTTTTATTAAGTAAGAAATCGATTCTTCCAATATGATTCCTTTGTTATATTATGGAGGACACTACCTTCGTTTGTCGATGTATGAGGGTCAGTTCTTAAAAACCAAAGTGGCACACTACCCATGCACATGATTTGATTATAGTGGTGAAAGCCTGTGCAGAACCAACCACATTTTTTGGAAGAGTCGAATACAGAAAACTTGTGACCACCGTGTCATAAAGTCCCCCCAAAAAACGACTCTTTCCAGATTTTGAATTCAAAGTTATCTTACTCTTATATCGGTTACCACCTAGAGCTAACTCAGTCTGTCTTGCCATTTATCCTAGTTGGGGTGATATATTAATAAATTTCCCAAGGATATTAGCACGTAAGTAAATATAATGAACTTGACAGGAATTCGAACTCAGCTTTCCGATTCTTCAATCCGAACTTATATCCTCTGTGTCACCATAATGTTAATATTATAAGTGGATATAAATAATTTGAAGATGCACATAAAACAAACAAATAATTAAATAAATAAAAAAGACAAAATACAAAAAATAAAAAAAACAAACAAACAATAGTAAGGATACTACTGTGATTTTGTAAACTATAATAAACATAAAATTCTATTGGATATAAAGTTTATTTATATTTTGAGTTATTTGTGATGCGTTTTACGTAGTAGATAGATATATCTATCGCCCGGTTCACACTCCACGCACGTCTATTGAACAGGTTAAGAGGCTCATCCCTTGTTCCCTGTTTAGGATGTGGTTTCCGGCTTTATCTTTTCCAATCTTTTCACTATTACATAGCCCCTTGCACATCAGTGGCGTTACCGCCTTGCTCGGGGTGATACGATTAAATAAAAAAAAAAAAAGAAAGAAATGCTTGGGATAGTTCATACCCAACTGACAAGAATCATTAAGTCAGTAATCAATAGCAAGAAACGTTGGGAACGTCATACTTCTTCATTAATATTATCTTCTCCGTATAATGCATTTTATATTTGTCATATTTTTACTTTTCTTAAAATAAAAAGAAGCATAATCGATTTATTTTTTCCATTTTTAAACGTTCTTCTTCTTCTTCTTCTTCTTCTTCTTTTTCTTCTTCTTCTATGTGTCTTGTTCTTTCAGGACGTAGGCAGTCATGTCATTCCGCATCTCCTTATTCATGGTGGCTCTTATCACGCTTTCTCCTGTTACACTACGCAATCCCCGCTAAGCCATCCACCTGCTCAGGCCCTTCCAATATGTTATCCACTGCTTTCCCCTGTCTTTTTCCCCTCTATCTGGCCTGTTAGTAACAAGTTCCCCAAGCCCTTTTTTCTTATTGCATGTCCCAGGAACTTTTGCTGTCTTCTCCTGATGCTAAGTATTAATTTCCTTTTCGTTTCTGTCCTTTCCAAAACCTCATCATTACTCACATGCTCGGTCCACGATATCCGCAGCATCCTTTTGTAGAACCACATTTCAGTTGCTTCAAGTTTTTCCTTCATCTTTGATGATATTGTCCAGCATTCACTGCCATATTGAAGAACTGACATCACATAGCAATCCAGTACTCTCGTCTTTGTTTCTAGCGAAATTTTCCTGTTTCTTAATACTTTACTCAGCTCATGGAATGAATGCTTGTGCTTTTGGAACTCAGGAATATAAATGCATAAAAACTGCTGTGACCACAAAGTGAGGGACCAGTTTATATATTGATTGTAATATGTAATTGATCACCCATTTTATATCCAGTATATTTCTGTAGAACCACATTTCGGTTGCTTCAAGTTTTTCCTTCATCTTTGATGATATTGTCCAGCATTCACTGCCATATTGAAGAACTGACATCACATAGCAATCCAGTACTCTCTTCTTTGTTTTTAGCGAAATTTTATTAATATACCATAACATACAAATGTTCACGATTTAACAAATGCAAATTAGTAACAGAAACAACATAAAAACAATTAATGTTTAATGAATTTATCGATCATTTTTTTTTATCAACCCTTTGCATGTTATTTAACGCCAGAAAATACTTTTAAACTGTAAGACTTTTTGAGAGATAATAATAGTTTACTGATAAAGTCTTACTAATTTACCGACAGACGTTTTGGGCGATCATGTCTTGAAAGAGACATGACTGACTGGGCAGAAGATTATCCGGAATCGGTTGCCATTATTTTCTGCGGTAGACTGGTTGCCAACCAAGGCTATAGAACGCCTTCTGTCCTCTTATTTAACCCATAACTGAAGGGAAGAGACAGATTAATACTTTTATTTGCGCGTAAGGGAATGCAGGGATTTCTTGTACTGAGCCGATATCCACTGCTCCACAACGCACAACTGACAGCTAAGGGTAAAAGAGTGAATTATAGGTTATTTGCGTAGGTTCAATTCTGTGCTTTTTTTTTTACTGTAATGTTCATCCTTTACAAAGACCGGAAGTTACACAGGTTTCGTTAAAAGGTGTATAAAAGGAGAATATAACAGTAAACTCTAGCCTTGTACAGGTTAAAATTGTAGTGATCTTGGAAGCATCCACGTGGGAGTCGGTTCCCAAGAGCAATTGTATGCAGGAAGAAGCTATTCAAGTGAGAATTACGTCTCACCGATTGAAGACGGAGGGAATGTAAGTGGCGTGGTATCCCCTTACCGTGAAGGTTTGAATTGATAGGACCAGGGAGTGTAGTTCGTCTGCGCACTTTTCGTGGAAATAGCGGTAGAGCCCCGAGAGACTTACTACCTCTCATAGCCTTATGTTAGGTTAAAATCATCATGAAGTAAACTAATGATGTAGATCATTACCTAGATAGTTCAATTCTCAAAGAATGCCCTACACTTGCACCTTCGTAATAAACTGCTTTTTTTTTCAACGTACAATGAATTATTGATATGAAAACTGGCCCAGAGTTTAAAATACCTAATAAATGATGGTACAAATATTTATAATTAAATTAATTATGAACACAATAAAAATACATTAATAATGTGTTTGCTGCATCTCTTTTATCAACAATGAGTACATATTTCATATTCGTTTTAGATGAATTTATGAATAAGATTCATTCTTCATTGAAATCTATTCTGTATTAGGCTACTTATATCACTGGAATAAATCAACGATTCGCTGAAATAAGCCTCAAACTTTTTTCTCTATTTCGGTACTAAGAAAACTTGTTACTGTTTTTTTTTCCAATTAACATAGAATTCAATAACTCGAAGCATATTTGAGGAGCTATTTCAATAAATCATTAATTCAAAACAAAAATGGCCGCGGCTCATTGCTTAAATATACTAGAAAACATTTTTAAGCTTAATCTGTAGCGTTGACTTCCAGTGAGTGAATTGTTACATAATCAAGATTAACAAGTGAAATACAGATTGATAGAACATCTTTATGTAGGGAAGATTTTATTGTTGATAAAAGATTAGTATAAGTAATTTATTTTTGGGTTATACTGTTATCTTTTTGTTACTGTTATAGAGTCTGATCGGTTTAATCCAGTGCCCTTGGAACCAGATCACCGACTAATTATGATGAACCTGTTGCACACACAGTACAGCTCGGGCATTTTGAGAATTAGTTATTGACAGTGATTTTTTTCTAGTGAGTCTGTGGGAGTGCAAGTGTGTGTGGAAGTTAATACATACAGTGCATATATATTATGCATACATGAAAACATTTGTGTGATAGAATGTACATTTGCAATTTTAGTTAAAATTCTTTTTTATTTAATCATTTCATCCCAAGGAATAAGGGCCCTCAACTAAGGCGCAAGGCGTAACAGTAAGAGAACAAAATTGTGTACAGAGGGAATCGAAGAAAGGATAAAAGATGAATGGGATTCATGAAGATAGAATATGGCAATTGATGTTGCATTTTAATTTTTGCAGATTGTAGCTATTAGGGAAGCGAAAAGATTGGATATAGAGGGAATTGAAAAAAGGATGAAATATGAATGGGATTCAAGAAAACAGAAGATGGCAATTGGTGTTGTATTTAAATTGTTGGAGATTGTAGCTATCAGGAAGGAAAAAGACTAGGTACATAGGGTTTTAAAAAAGGATAAAAATGAATGGAATTCAAGAAGATAGAAGATAGCAATTGACGTTAAATGAAAACTTTTGGAGATCGTATCTATCAAGGAAGAGAAAAGACTAGGTACATTGGGTATTGAAGAAAGGATAAAAGATGAATGGGATTCAGGAAGATAGACGATGGGAATTGATGTTGCATTTTAATTTTTGCAGATTGTAGTTATTAGCGAAGCGAAAAGGGAATTGAAAAAAAGGATGAAATATGAATGGCATTCAAGAAAACAGAAGATGGCAATTGATGTTGCATTTCATTTGTTGGAGATTTTAGCTATCAGGGAGGAAAAAGACTAGGTACATAGGGTTTTAAAGAAAGGGTTAAAATGAATGGAATTCAAGAAGATAGAAGATAGATGATGGGAAGTGAGTAAGCAAAAGCGGGAGGACTGTTAAAAAAACAAAACAAAAAACAAAAAAAACAAAAAAACAAAAAGAAAAACTGTTCGATTAGAAGTGGCAATTACATTTAACTATTTCAACTGTAAAAGGGAGAGACCGATATGCCAATCTAGTAACATGTTTCAGTTCAAGTGGTAAGAGCTCCAGCAGAAAAAAAACTCATTAAAGCAGGTGACATGAAAATATTTGTAGATAAGACTGAGATTATATTGTTCTGGAGTAGAAGAGAAGATTACATTTAACAATTTAAATGGTAAAAGGGGGGACCTATATGCCAATCTAGTAGCATGCTTTAGCTCAAGTGGTAAGAGTACCAGCAAAATAATTCATTAAAGCAGTTGCCATGAAAATATTTGTAGATAAGACTGAGATTATATTGTTTTCGTGTAGAAGAGGTAATTAACTATTTCAACTGTAAAAGGATGGGACCTAGATGCCAATCTAATAGCACTCTTAAATTTACGTAGACAAGGCATCAGGGGGAAAATCTCGTTAGAGCTGTTGCCATAAAATGTATTTGTGGAAAAGACAGAGGGAAGTCAAATCACGTTGGTGAAAAAGTGACTAAAGTAGAGATTACAAGTCAAGACCGACTCCATTAATGATCCTTATTTGGATTTTGTCGAGAACCTTGAGATAAAAGTATTTGTGGAAAAGACAGAGGGAAGTCACATGACGTTGGTTAAAAAGTGATAAAGTAGAGATTACAAGTCAAGACCGACTCCATTAATGATCCTTATTTGGATTTTGTCGAGAACCTTGAGATAAAGCCTTTGTAAAAGACAGAGGAAGTCCAAATCACACGTTGGTGTAGTGACTAAAGTAGAGATTACAAGTCAAGACCGACTCCATTAATGATCCTTATTTGGTTGTCGAGAACCTTGAGATAAGTGTATTTGTGGAAAAAAGACAGAGGAAGTCAAATCACGTTGGTGTAAAAGTGACTAAAGTAGAGATTACAAGTCAAGACCGACTCCATTAATGATCCTTGTTGGGTTTGTCAAAACCTTGAGATAAAAGTATTTGTGGAAAAGACAGAGGAAGTCAAATCATGTTGGTGTAAAAGTGACTAAAGTAGAGATTACAAGAAGATGCAGACCGACTCCATTAATGATCCTTATTTGGATTTTGTCCAAGAACCTTGAGATAAAAGTATTTGTGGAAAAGACAGAGGAAGTCAAATCACATTGGGCAAAGAAAGTGACTAAAGTAGAACCTGGGAAGTCGAATAAGCTCATTAATGATCTTATCTGGATTTTGTCGAGAACCTTGAGATAAAAGTATTTGTGGAAAAGACAGAGAAGTCATATCACGTTGGTGAAAAAGTGACTAAGAAAGTGATTACAAGTCAAGACAAACTCCATTAATGATCCTTATTTGGTTGTCGAACCTTGAGATAAAAGTATTTGTGCGGAAAAAGACAGAGGGAAGTCACGTGACGTTGGTGTAAAAGTGACTAGTGAGATTCAAGTCCGAATAAACTCACATTAATGATCCTTATTTGGATTTTGGCATCGAGAACCTTGAGATAAAAATGTTGTGGAAAAGACAGAGGAAGTCACATGACGTTGGTGTAAAAGTGACTAGTAGAATTACAAGTCAAGACCGACTCCATTATTAGTCCTTATTTGGATTTTCATCGAGGATATTGAGATAAAAAGTATTTGTGGAAAAGACGGAGGAAGTCAAATCACGTTGGTGTAAAAGTGACTAAAGTAGAGATTACAAGTCAAGACCGACTACATTAATGATCCTTATTTGGATTTTGTCGAGAACCTTGAGATAAAAGTATTTGTGGAAAAGACAGAGGGAAGTCAAATCACGTTGGTGTAAAAGTGACTAAAGTAGAGATTACAAGTCGAACCGACTCCATTAATGATCCTTATTTGGATTTTGTGGTGAGATGCAGAAGTATTTGTGGAAAAGACAGAGGGAGAATCAAATCATGTTGGTGTAAAAGTGACTAAAGTAGAGATTACAAGTCAAGATGAAAGCTCCATTAATGATCCTTATTTGGATTTTGTCGAGAACCTTGAGATAAAAGTATTTGTGGAAAAGACAGAGGGAAGTCAAATCACGTTGGTGAAAAAGTGACTAAGTAGAGATTACAGAGTCAAGACCGACTCCATTAATGATCCTTATCTGGATTTTGTCGAGAACCTTGAGATAAAAGTATTTGTGGAAAAGACAGAGGGAAGTCATGTCGTTGGTGAAAAAATGGCTGATAGAGATTACAAGTGAGACCGACTCCATTAATGATCCTTATTTGGATTTTGTTAGAAACCTTGAGATAAAAGTATTTGTGGAAAAGACAGAGGAAGTCACATGACGTTGGTGTAAAAGTGACTAGAAGTAGAGATTGCAAGTCAAGACCGACTCATTAATGATCCTTATTTGGATTTTGTCGAGAACCTTGAGATAAAAGTATTTGTGGAAAAGACAGGGAAATGCGCGACGTTGATTGTAAAAGTGACTAAAGTAGAGATTACAAGTCAAGACCGACTCCATTAATGATCCTTATTTTGGTTGTCGAGCATGAGATAAAAGTATTTGTGGAAAAGACAGAGGAAGTCATATCACGTTGGTGAAAAAGTGACTAAGTAGAGATTACTGGAGTCAAGACCGACTCCATTAATAGAATCCTTGTTGGATTTTGTCAAGAACCTTGAGATAAAAGTATTTGTGGAAAAGACAGAGGAAGTCACTGACGTTGGTGTAAAAGTGACTAAAGTAGAATTACAAGTCAAGACCGACTCCATTAATGATCCTTGTTTGGATTTTGTCGAGAACCTTGAGATAAAAATGACGTAGAAAGACAGAGGAAGTCATATCACGTTGGTGAAAAAGTGACTAAAGTAGAATTTGATCAAGACCGACTCCATTAATGATCCTTATTTGGATTTTGTCGAGAACCTTAGAGGATAAGTATGTTGTGGAAAAGACAGAGGGAGGTCATGACGTTGGTGTATGAAAAGTGACTAAAGTAGAGATTACAAGTCAAGACCGACTCCATTAATGATCCTTATTTGGATTTTGTCGAGAACATGAGATAAAAGTATTTGTGGAAAAGACAGAGGGAAGTCATATCACGTTGGTGAAAAAGTGACTAAAGTGATTAGAGTCAAGACCGACTCCATTAATGATCCTTATTTGGATTTTGTCGAGAACCTTGAGATAAAAGTATTTGTGGAAAGAGCAGAGGAAGTCATATCACGTTGGTGAAAAAGTGACTAGAAGTAGAGATTACAAGTCAAGACCGACTCCATTAATGATCCTTATTTGGATTTTGTCCAAGAACCTTGAGATAAAGAAGTATTTGTGGAAAAGACAGAGGGAAGTCACATGACGTTGGTGTAAAAGTGACTAAAGGTAAGTTACAAGTCAAGACCGACTCCATTAATGACAGTCCTTATTTGGATTTTGTCGAGAACCTTGAGATAAAGTATTTGTGGAAAAGACAGAGGGAAGTCACATGACATTGGTGTAAAAGTAGCTAAAGTAGAATTACAAGTCAAGACCGACTCCATTAATGATCCTTATTTGGATTTTGTCGAGAACCTTGAGATAAAAGTATTTGTGGAAAAGGAACAGAGGAAGTCAAATCATGTTGGTGTAAAAGTGACTAAAGTAGAATTTACAAGTCAAGACCGACTCCATTAATGATCCTTATTTCAAGTTTTGTCGAAACCTTGAGATAAAAGTATTTGTGGAAAAGACAGAGGGAAGTCCAAATCATGTTGGTGTAAAAGTGACTAAAGTAGAATTACAAGTCAAGACCGACTCCATTAATGATCCTTATTTGGATTTTGTCGAGAACCTTGGGATAAGTATTTTGTGGAAAAGACAGAGGGAAGTCATATCACGTTGGGTGAAAAAGTGACTAAAGTAGAATTACAAGTCAAGACCGACTCCATTAATGATCCTTATCTGGATTTTGTCGAGAACCTTGAGATAAAAGTATTTGTGGAAAAGACAGAGGAAGTCATATCCGTTGGTGAAAAAGTGACTAAAGTAGAATTACAAGTCAAGACCAACTCCATTAATGATCCTTATCTGGATTTTGTCGAGAACGAGATAAAAGTATTTGTGGAAAGACAGAGGGAAATTGAAATCATGTTGGTGTAAAAGTGATAAAGTAGAGATTACAAGTCAAGATGAGCTCATTAATGATCCTTATTTGGATTTTGTCGAGAACCTTGAGATAAAAGTATTTGTGGAAAAAGACAGAGGGAAGTCATATCCACGTTGGTGAAAAAGTGACTAAAGTAGAGATTACAAGTCAAGACAGCATAAAATTTAATCAGTCCTTATCTGGTTTTTGTCGAGAACCTTGAGATAAAAGTATTTGTGGAAAAGACAGAGGAAGTCATGTCGTTGGTGAAAAAGTGACTAAAGTAGAGGAATTACAGTCAAGACCAACTCCATTAATGATCCTTATCTGGGTTTGTCGAGAACACGGGAATAAAAAGTATTTGTGGAAAAAGACAGAGGAAGTCAAATCATGTTGGTGTAAAAGTGACTAAAGTAGAATTACAAGTCAGAACCGACTCCATTAATAGTCCTTATTTGGATTTTGTCTGAGAACCTTAGAGATAAAAGTATTTGTGGAAAAGACAGAGGGAAGTCACATGACGTTGGTGTAAAAGTGACTAAAGTAGAGATTACAAGTCAAGACCGACTCCATTAATGATCCTTATTTGGATTTTGTCGAGAACCTTGAGATAAAAGTATTTGTGGAAAAGACAGAGGGAAGTCATATCACGTTGGTGAAAAAGTGACTAAAGTAGAGATTACAAGTCAAGACCGACTCCATTAATGATCCTTATTTGGATTTTGTCGAGAACCTTGAGATAAAAGTATTTGTGGAAAAGACAGAGGGAAGTCATATCACGTTGGTGAAAAAGTGACTAAAGTAGAGATTACAAGTCAAGACCGACTCCATTAATGATCCTTATTTGGATTTTGTCGAGAACCTTGAGATAAAAGTATTTGTGGAAAAGACAGAGGGAAGTCATATCACGTTGGTGAAAAAGTGACTAAAGTAGAGATTACAAGTCAAGACCGACTCCATTAATGATCCTTATTTGGATTTTGTCGAGAACCTTGAGATAAAAGTATTTGTGGAAAAGACAGAGGGAAGTCACATGACGTTGGTGTAAAAGTGACTAAAGTAGAGATTACAAGTCAAGACCGACTCCATTAATGATCCTTATTTGGATTTTGTCGAGAACCTTGAGATAAAAGTATTTGTGGAAAAGACAGAGGGAAGTCAAATCATGTTGGTGTAAAAGTGACTAAAGTAGAGATTACAAGTCAAGACCGACTCCATTAATGATCCTTATTTGGATTTTGTCGAGAACCTTGAGATAAAAGTATTTGTGGAAAAGACAGAGGGAAGTCAAATCATGTTGGTGTAAAAGTGACTAAAGTAGAGATTACAAGTCAAGACCGACTCCATTAATGATCCTTATTTGGATTTTGTCGAGAACCTTGAGATAAAAGTATTTGTGGAAAAGACAGAGGGAAGTCATATCACGTTGGTGAAAAAGTGACTAAAGTAGAGATTACAAGTCAAGACCAACTCCATTAATGATCCTTATCTGGATTTTGTCGAGAACCTTGAGATAAAAGTATTTGTGGAAAAGACAGAGGGAAGTCATATCACGTTGGTGAAAAAGTGACTAAAGTAGAGATTACAAGTCAAGACCAACTCCATTAATGATCCTTATCTGGATTTTGTCGAGAACCTTGAGATAAAAGTATTTGTGGAAAAGACAGAGGGAAGTCAAATCATGTTGGTGTAAAAGTGACTAAAGTAGAGATTACAAGTCAAGACCGACTCCATTAATGATCCTTATTTGGATTTTGTCGAGAACCTTGAGATAAAAGTATTTGTGGAAAAGACAGAGGGAAGTCATATCACGTTGGTGAAAAAGTGACTAAAGTAGAGATTACAAGTCAAGACCAACTCCATTAATGATCCTTATCTGGATTTTGTCGAGAACCTTGAGATAAAAGTATTTGTGGAAAAGACAGAGGGAAGTCATATCACGTTGGTGAAAAAGTGACTAAAGTAGAGATTACAAGTCAAGACCGACTCCATTAATGATCCTTATTTGGATTTTGTCGAGAACCTTGAGATAAAAGTATTTGTGGAAAAGACAGAGGGAAGTCACATGACGTTGGTGTAAATGTGACTAAAGTAGAGATTACAAGTCAAGACCGACTCCATTAATGATCCTTATTTGGATTTTGTCGAGAACCTTGAGATAAAAGTATTTGTGGAAAAGACAGAGGGAAGTCATATCACGTTGGTGAAAAAGTGACTAAAGTAGAGATTACAAGTCAAGACCGACTCCATTAATGATCCTTATCTGGATTTTGTCGAGAACCTTGAGATAAAAGTATTTGTGGAAAAGACAGAGGGAAGTCATATCACGTTGGTGAAAAAGTGACTAAAGTAGAGATTACAAGTCAAGACCAACTCCATTAATGATCCTTATCTGGATTTTGTCGAGAACCTTGAGATAAAAGTATTTGTGGAAAAGACAGAGGGAAGTCATATCACGTTGGTGAAAAAGTGACTAAAGTAGAGATTACAAGTCAAGACCGACTCCATTAATGATCCTTATTTGGATTTTGTCGAGAACCTTGAGATAAAAGTATTTGTGGAAAAGACAGAGGGAAGTCATATCACGTTGGTGAAAAAGTGACTAAAGTAGAGATTACAAGTCAAGACCAACTCCATTAATGATCCTTATCTGGATTTTGTCGAGAACCTTGAGATAAAAGTATTTGTGGAAAAGACAGAGGGAAGTCATATCACGTTGGTGAAAAAGTGACTAAAGTAGAGATTACAAGTCAAGACCGACTCCATTAATGATCCTTATTTGGATTTTGTCGAGAACCTTGAGATAAAAGTATTTGTGGAAAAGACAGAGGGTAGTCACATGACGTTGGTGTAAAAGTGACTAAAGTAGAGATTACAAGTTAAGACCGACTCCATTAATGATCCTTATTTGGATTTTGTCGAGAACCTTGAGATAAAAGTATTTGTGGAAAAGACAGGGAAATCACATGACGTTGGTGAAAAAGTGACTAAAGTAGAGATTACAAGTCAAGACCGACTCCATTAATGATCCTTATTTTGTCGAGAACCTAGAGATAAATAGCAAGAACAATCGATCAGTGCCGGCAGCAGTATTCAATACGAAGAGTAGATTTATAGATGTGCAAGATGGATTCTGATGGGAAAAAAAATTATGATCCGACACAGAGGTCCGACCTTCCTAGCAGCAGATGTAACTAATAGATCTGATATTTTCCGGTATGAGTGTTGCTCTCAAAGAAACTTGCATTAGACATGCTGATTGACGGTTGACAAGAAAATTTCTCCATAGTGGTTGACAGAGAGAAGTTTTTCTTTGGAGGCATTAAAATTTACAAGCCATTTCCTGTTCCGGATAACCACTAATTGGATGTCCGCTTGAAGAGCAGCAGCCATGTTTATTTTGTCAGCTTTCCTATTGAAACAAGGGTAAATAATGATGTCATCTGCATAGATGCCTACTTGAGAACTGAGGACATCAAGAAAATTATTGACGAAGACCAGAAACTGCGTAGGATCAAGAATAGCCCTGAGGGACACCCGAGATCGTGTGAAAGGGTCTGAAATTTTTTTTGCTTAAATCGAACTTAATTTTACGATTCGATAGGAACGATTGGATAAAATCATATAATCGTCCAGAAATATCGTAGCAGAAGGTCAGCATGCCAAGCCCTTTCAAATATCTAGAAATCTAGAGAAACTGTTCAAGTTTCGCCATTATTAACAAGGGCCTAATATGCATTCAATGATGTCTGTTAGCACAACAATGGTAGACCTGGAAAAGCGGAAGCCATATTGCTTGTCAGAGCATAGCACTTAAGCTTAACTACTTCATCGTTGCTTAGAGCCACGAATACTTTGTTGAAAAGCGTACACACACACACACACACACACACACACACACACACACACACACACACACACACACACACACACACACAGACACACACACACACAGACACACACAAACACACACAGACACACACAGACAGACAGACAGACAGACAGACAGACAGACACACACACACACACACACACACACACACACACACACACACACACACACACATATATATATATACATTACAATTTCTTAGTAATATTTTCAACTGTTCTTTCATTCCTTTTTCTCTTTCACTGAGGTCATGTCACGTTGGGGGAGACATAAAGACTTTAGTGATGCTTAGATTGGGCATGGTCCAAAAATGTTGATTATAGTGTTGTTTTCAAGCTCTATATTAAGTTATAAAATAAATGTTTTAAATGTGAATTTAATGTAGTGTGTTGATTTAAAGTAATAAACAAGAAGCGTTTTATAAAAATGTTTTGATTATTTAATTCAGCATTAAAAATATATTAAAAATTCTGAAACACATTTTATATTTCTTACTTATGTAAGCATGCCACTACAAAATAAAAATTGGGGTAAATCAGTTGTTAAAATTGGGGTAAATCAGTTGTTAAAATCAGGTAGGCTGTCTAAATCGGATGTGGAATTTTAAAGAGTCTGTATTCATCTAATACACTCATAAAATGGATATTTCAAATCCATTACGATACAGTATTCGTTTTTTCGTTTAGATTTTAAATACACATTATTTTTTTATCAAGAAGATAAAGTTAGTTTAGGGTGTCTAAGTCGGTTGTGAAATTTCAAAGAATCTGTATTTATCTGATACACTCATAAAATGGATATTTCAAATCCATTATGATACAGTATTCGTTTTTTCGTTTAGATTTTAAATACACATTATTTTTTTATCAAGAAGATAAAGTTAGTTTAGGGTGTCTAAGTCGGTTGTGAAATTTCAAAGAATCTGTATTCATCTAATACACTCATAAAATGGATATTTCAAATCCATTATGATACAGTAATCGTTTTTTCGTTTAGATTTTAAATGCACATTACTTTTTTATCAAGAAGATAAAGTTAATTATCTGTTTAGTTTTTATTTTAAGTAAAAATTGACATTGCTGGAGTTAAATATTTAACCTGGTTCTCTTTATAGTTGGTTATTATGCTCTTACTAGATTCCTCCCATGAGAATTTAGTGTACCTCTAGATATATTGGCATTTAGGTCCCACCCTTTTACCGTTGAAATAGTTAAGTTTAACTGCCACTTCTACTCGAATAGTTTCTTTTCACGCACTTCTTGCTTGTGGAATTCTTTTCCGTTTACTTTCTTTCCGGATAATTACAATCTCCAAAGGTTAAAATGCAACGTTAATTGCTGTCTTCTATCTTCTTGAACCCGTTCATTTTTTTTTATCCTGTGCACCCAGTCTTTTCTCTTCCCTAATAGCTACAATCTCCAAAAATGTAAATGCAACATCAATAGCCATCTTGTATCTTCTTGAATCTCATTCATTTTTTATCCTTTCTTCAATTCCCTCTGCACCCAGTCTTTTCTCTTCCCTAATAGCTACAATCTCCCAAAATGTAAATGCAACATCAATTGCCACCTTGTATCTTCTTGAATCCCATTCATTTTTTATCCTTTCTTCAATTCCCTCTGAACCCAGTCTTTTCTTTTCCCTAATAGCTACAATCTCCCAAAATGTAAATGCAACATCAATTGCCATCTTGTATCTTCTTGAATCCCATTAATTTTTTATCCTTTCTTCAATTCCCTCTGCACCCAGTCTTAACTCTTTCTTAATAGCTACAATCTCCCAAAATGTAAATGCAACATCAATAGCCACCTTGTATCTTCTTGAATCACATTCATTTTTTATCCTTTCTTCAATTCCCTCTGCACCCAGTTTTTTCTCTTCCGTAAGAGCTACAATCTCCCAAAATGTAAATACAACATCAATTGCCATCTTGTATCTTCTTGAATCCCATTCATTTTTTATCCTTTCTTCAATTCCCTCTGCACCTAGTCTTTTCTCTTCCCTATTAGCTACAATCTCCAAAAATGTAAATGCAACATCAATTGCCATCTTGTATCTTTTTGAATCCCATTCATTTTTTATCCTTTCTTCAATTGCCTCTGCATCCAGTCTTTTCTCATTCCTGAGAGCTACAATCTCCCAAAATGTAAATGCAACATCAATTGCCATCTTGTATATTCTTGAATCTCATTCATTGTTTATCCTTTCTTCAATTCCCTCTACCCCCATTCTTTTCTCTTCCCTAATAGCTACAATCTCCCAAAATGTAAATGCAACATCAATTACCATCTTGTATCTTCTTGAATCCCATTCAGTTTTTATCCTTTCTTCAATTCCCTCTGCACCCAGACTTTTCTCTTCCCTAATAGCTACAATCTCCAAAAATGTAAATGCAACATCAATTGCCATCTTGTATCTTCTTGAATCCCATTCATTTTTTATCCTTTCTTCAATTCCCTCTACCCCCATTCTTTTCTCTTCCCTAATAGCTACAATCTCCAAAAATGTAAATGCAACATCAATTGCCATCTTGTATCTTCTTGAATCCCATTCATTTTTTATCCTTTCTTCAATTCCCTCTGCACCCAGTCTTTTCTCTTCCCTAATAGCTACAATCTCCAAAAATGTAAATGCAACATCAATTACCATCTTGTATCTTCTTGAATCCCATTCATCTTTTATCCTTTCTTCAATTGCCTCTGGATCCAGTCTTTTCTCTTCCCTAATAGCTACAATCTCCCAAAATGTAAATGCAACATCAATTACCATCTTGTATCTTTTTGAATCCCATTCATTTTTTATCCTTTCTTCAATTGCCTCTGCATCCAGTCTTTTCTCATTCCTGAGAGCTACAATCTCCCAAAATGTAAATGCAACATCAATAGCCATCTTGTATCTTCTTGAATCTCATTCATTGTTTATCCTTTCTTCAATTCCCTCTGCACCCAGTCTTTTCTCTTCCGTAAGAGCTACAATCTCCCAAAATGTAAATGCAACATCAATTGCCATCTTGTATCTTCTTGAATCCCATTCATTTTTTATCCTTTCTTCAATTCCCTCTGCACCTAGTCTTTTCTCTTCCCTATTACCTGCAATCTCCCAAAATGTAAATGCAACATCAATTACCATCTTGTATCTTCTTGAATCCCATTCATTTTTTATCCTTTCTTCAATTGCCTCTGCATCCAGTCTTTTCTCTTCCCTAATAGCTACAATCTCCCAAAATGTAAATGCAACATCAATAGCCATCTTGTATCTTCTTGAATCCCATTCATTTTTTATCCTTTCTTCAATTGCCTCTGCATCCAGTCTTTTCTCATTCCTGAGAGCTACAATCTCCCAAAATGTAAATGCAACATCAATAGCCATCTTGTATATTCTTGAATCCCATTCATTTTTTATCCTTTCTTCAATTCCCTCTACCCCCATTCTTTTCTCTTCCCTAATAGCTACAATCTCCCAAAATTTTTTTTTTTTTTTTTTTTTAATCATCTCACCCCAAGCAAGGCATTCCACTGCCACTATTGCGCATGGGGCTACATAGGGTAAGGTAAAGAGAAGGAGTGGATAGACATAGGGAATGTCAGGAGAAAGGTGATAGATGAGTAAGGATAGCGAGGATGAGTGTCGGGCAGATGTGAAGAGTGTTTGATCGAATGGGAGCAAGTTAGTGTGTTAGGAGGTGTCTATTGACCTTACATTTAAACTCCTGGAGATTGTAGCCGTCGGGGAAGCAATCGTTTGGAAGAGAATTCCACAGTCGGGAAGTGCGAGGAAAGAAACTGTTGGAGTAGAAGTTACGGCTGCATTTTATCGATTTCACTGTAAAAGGGTGGGATCTAGTTGCTAATCTAGTATCTCGTGCAAATTCGTATTTAGGGGGAATCAGTGATCTAAGTTCATCGGAGCAGAAGCCGTGAAAGTATTTATAGAAGAGACACAGCGAAGCCACGTCTCGCCGGTGGGAGAGAGACTGCAGGTGGTCTGCCAAGTCGGTATCTGTCACATTACAGACCCTCCTCTGAACCTTATCGAGAAGCCCGAGGAGAACAGCAGGGGCACCCGACCAGATATGGCAGCAGTATTCAATGCACGGGCGGATGGTAGATTTGTAAATGTGCAGGATAGATTTAGACGGAAAAAACTTCCGGGCCCTACACAGAGAACCGACTTTCATAGCAGCGGATTTAGCAATGGATTCGATATAGTCATTCCATTTGAGGTCCGCTGAAAGTGTGAGACCAAGGAGGCGTAGTGTTTTACTCTCTGGGAGGCAAGCCTGGTCCATGCTAATGGGAGGTAGGTGAGATTGTCGATGATGGTTAATTGACAGTAGCTTCGTTTTAGAAGCATTAAAATTTACTAGCCATTTCTTACCCCAGTCCAATATGGATTGGAGGTCTTTTTCAATCTCGGCTGCAAGTTTAGCTTTGACGCCTACATCAGATTTTTGTTGGAGGCGAGAGTAAACTGTGGTGTCATCGGCGTACAAACCTATTTGGGTTCTTATGGAATCAGGGAGATCATTAATATATATCAGGAAGAGTGTAGGACCTAAGATGGAGCCTTGGGGGACACCTGCGTTTGTATGGTAGTTCTGAGAGGCATGTCCGTTTAATACCACTTTCATTGTGCGGTTAGAGAGGAATGACTGGATTAGTTCAAACAAATGTCCAGTTATACCATAGCTCCGCAGTTTACATAGAAGACCAGCATGCCAAACTCTGTCGAACGCCTTAGATATATCCAATGCAACGGTTCGAGCTTCGCCATTCCTGTCGAGTGCCTGGTATATGTACTCGGTGATGGTCGTTAGCATATCAGCAGTAGACCTGGTGAAGCGGAAACCATATTGCTTGTCCGAGAGGAGCCTGTGTGCTGTGAGATGCTGAACCACCTCGGCGTTGATAATGGCTTCGAACACTTTGCCAAAGATCGGAAGAAGGCTGATAGGGCGGTAATTTGCAGGGTCAGAGGGTTCTCCAGTGTTTTTAAATATAGGAACTATAGAGGAAGATTTCCAACAGGCGGGAAAGCAGGAAGCAGATAGGCAGAGGTTGTAGAGCTTAGAAAGGATAGAGGAGAGTTCAGGAGCACATTTCTTTAAGACTATGGTTGGGATTCCGTCACCACCGCTCGCTTTGTGAGGGTCAAGTTTTAAGATTATCTTAGAGACAAGCGAAGGTGTAATGTGGACATCATTCAGTTGTGCCTCGGTTCTAGGTGAGAAGTCGGGTGTAAAAACTCCAGACGAGTCCAGACTCGAATTGTTCGAGAATCTGCGGGCAAAACATTCAGCCTTATCTGCTGGGGAGGTGAGGACCTCAAATTTGTTGATTAGCGGGGGTATTGTGGACTTGCTCTTGTTAAGTACTCTTTTACAGAGTCGCCAGTAGTCTTTAGAGCCGAATTTAGAGCATGCTATGCGTTGCTTCATTCTGGCAGCAAACAACATCTTAGCTTCGTTAAGTACCCTTTTACACTTATTACGAGCTGAAGTGAAAAGGCGCCTGTTTTGTTCCGACGCATAGTTACAATAAAGTCGGAAGAAATGATTCCGGTGGGCAATGGCAGCCGAACAAGCGGGTGAGAACCATGGAGACGAATGAGATTTAAGCTGGAATTTCCTAGCAGGGATGAAGGCATCAATGCCAGCCTTAACCCAGGAGGAGACCTCGGATGCACATTCTTCGATGGGAAGACTAAAAACGTTGTTCCAAGGGATGTCACAGAGGAAGTCTCGGAACGAATCCCAGTCTGCTCTTTGATAGCAGTATGATATTCTACTTGTCTGTGTTTCATGGGTCGGGCGGGAGTGGAGTGAAATATTGACGGACACTACAGTGTGGTCAGAGTTTCCAAGTGGGCAGAGTTGTCTGGTAGTGCAAGAGTCTGGGATGGAAGTGAAGCAGAGGTCTAGAAGTGAGTTCCTTCCGTTAGGGTTGTCGGAGAAACGCGTGGGGAAGTCCACTACTTGCGTAAGGGATTGGGTGATTGAAAAGTTCATGGTGTGGACACCAGCAGGGTCAGTGACAGCGTTCTTCAGCCACTTGGTGTGGTGGGCGTTAAAGTCACCAAACACGAATACATGGGCAGAGGGATGGGTAGAAATGGCTTTGTCAATATTGTCAGAAATGATGTCAAGTAACGAACAGTCAGGGGAGGAAGGAGATCGGTACAGAAAGAAGAGATAGCTAATCGAGCTGAGAAGTGAGAGGCGGAAGCACATGAAAGAATGATCTGGGGATTCAAAAGATGACACCCTAGCTAAGGGAAGGTGTTCGCTGACATAGACACCAAGCCCATGCATATGAACATTGGAGTCCTTCCTGAAGAGGGGAAGGTAGCCAGGAACGCAGAACTCAGATGAGGGGATAGAAGGGTTAAGATTAGTTTCACATAGGGCTAATATATCAGGTGAGTTATTATGGAGGAAAGAATCTACGCTGGGGAAGTTGGTGCGGATGCCGCGTATGTTAGTGAAAGAGATGCAGACAGGTTTGGGCGTTTTCAAATGAGCTGGTTTAGTTTTGTTATTATGTTTGCTTTTTTCCATAGTAATTCAGTTAAGGAGTGGTCTTAGAATAGAATCAGTCGGTCAATCATTTGCAACTTGTGAAGGATGGAGACTGGCGCGGCCTACAACATAATGTGGCCTCGGGGTTGCCCACCGAACGTTCATGCAGGGACGCCCGTCCATGCGCGATATGGCACTACAAGAACCCCGGTATTATTCAACTGTTGATCAGAGCAGCCTCTCAAGACGCTACGCAAGAGTTCGGGCTCCTAACTACCAGTCGGAAGCAGCAACCAGGAAACTGCCAACCCGGTACCCTCAGAATGTAAAGACGTTGCCACCATACTCCGTAACTGCAAAGAGCTTCCAGCTGAACTAACACCAAGACCAGAGAAAGGGGATGAACCGGGAACCCCTTCCTAAACAAGAAACAAGGTGATCACCTCTAAACTCATTCAAAAGAAGGGGGTGGAGTGTGAGACCGGGCGATAGTAGAAACTATCTACTCCAATTAAAAAAAAAAAAAAAAAAAAAAAAAAAACAAGGAAAAAGTGACTGAGGCTTACAAAGTTTTAACTTAGTAAAAGTCGAAAATACCCTTGAATAGCAAAATTATTTACACAAATTAAGTGACGAAAAAACAAAGACGGCCAAAAGACGAAAAAAAAAAATAAATAAAATAATTTCCAAGAGAATTTCACAAAAACAGACTGAAAAATGGACTGAATCCCAGTTGACTTACCACAAGCAGCTAACACTGTAAAGTTGATTTAATTCAATTTATGAAGACAAAAATAGAAATTAAACCGTTTTTTACAGAATATAGTCGAGTTATGTTGCTTGCGTTCGCATGCCAAACCGTTAAGAATTCAATCTCTCGAAGACAGAAATTTAAATCTTCTACAAGACAAAACTAATGGAAATAATTGAACCGTGATGCTATTTATCATTAGTCGAAAATACCCTTGAATAGCAAAATTATTTACACAAATTAAGTGACGAAAAAAAAACAAAGACGGCCAAAAGACGAAAAAAAAAAAAATAAATAAAATAATTTCCAAGAAATTTCACAAAAACAGACTGAAAAATGGACTGAATCCCAGTTGACTTACCACAAGCAGCTAACACTGTAAAGTTGATTTAATTCAATTTGCCGAAGACAAAAATAGAAATTAAACCGTTTTTTACAGAATATAGTCGAGTTATGTTGCTTGCGTTCGCATGCCAAACCGTTAAGAATTCAATCTCTCGAAGACAGAAATTTAAATCTTCTACAAGACAAAACTAATATGGAAATAATTGAACCGTGATGCTATTTATCATTAGTCGAAAATACCCTTGAATAGCAAAATTATTTACACAAATTAAGTGACGAAAAAAAAAACAAAGACGGCCAAAAGACGAAAAAAAAAAAAAAATAAAATAATTTCCAGAAATTTCACAAAAACAGACTGAAAAATGGACTGAATCAGTTGACTTACCACAAGCAGCTAACACTGTAAAGTTGATTTAATTCAATTTATGAAGACAAAAATAGAAATTAAACCGTTTTTTACAGAATATAGTCGAGTTATGTTGCTTGCGTTCACTATCTCAAACCGTTAAGAATTCAATCTCTCGAAGACAGAAATTTAAATCTTCTACAAGACAAAACTAATGAAATAATTGAACCGTGATGCTATTTATCATTAGTCGAAAATACCCTTGAATAGCAAAATTATTTACACAAATTAAGTGACGAAAAAAAACAAAGACGGCCAAAAGACGAAAAAAAAAAAAATAAATAAAATAATTTCCAAGAAATTTCACAAAAACAGACTGAAAAATGGACTGAATCCCAGTTGACTTACCACAAGCAGCTAACACTGTAAAGTTGATTTAATTCAATTTATGAAGACAAAAATAGAAATTTAAACCGTTTTTTACAGAATATAGTCGAGTTATATTTGCTTGCGTTCGCATGCCAAACCGTTAAATTCAATCTCTCGAAGACAGAAATTTAAATCTTCTACAAGACAAAACTAATGGAAATAATTGAACCGTGATGCTATTTATCATTAGTCGAAAATACCCTTGAATAGCAAAATTATTTACACAAATTAAGTGACGAAAAAAAAACAAAGACGGCCAAAAGACGAAAAAAAAAAAAATAAATAAAATAATTTCAAGAAATTTCACAAAAACAGACTGAAAAATGGACTGAATCCCAGTTGACTTCACACAAGCAGCTAACACTGTAAAGTTGATTTAATTCAATTTATGAAGACAAAAATAGAAATTAAACCGTTTTTTACAGAATATAGTCGAGTTATTTGCTTGCGTTCGCATGCCAAACCGTTAAGAATTCAATCTCTCGAAGACAGAAATTTAAATCTTCTACAAGACAAAACTAATGGAAATAATTGAACCGTGATGCTATTTATCATTAGTCGAAAATACCCTTGAATAGCAAAATTATTTACACAAATTAAGTGACGAAAAAAAACAAAGACGGCCAAAAGACGAAAAAAAAAAAAAATAAATAAAATAATTTCCAAGAAATTTCACAAAAACAGACTGAAAAATGGACTGAATCCCAGTTGACTTACCACAAGCAGCTAACACTGTAAAGTTGATTTAATTCAATTTATGAAGACAAAAATAGAAATTAAACCGTTTTTTACAGAATATAGTCGAGTTATGTTGCTTGCGTTCGCATGCCAAACCGTTAAGAATTCAATCTCTCGAAGACAGAAATTTAAATCTTCTACAAGACAAAACTAATGGAAATAAATTACGAGACTTCGTGATGCTATTTATCATTAGTCGAAAATACCCTTGAATAGCAAAATTATTTACACAAATTAAGTGACGAAAAAAAACAAAGACGGCCAAAAGACGAAAAAAAAAAAATAAATAAAATAATTTCCAGAAATTTCACAAAAACAGACTGAAAAATGGACTGAATCCCAGTTGACTTACCACAAGCAGCTAACACTGTAAAGTTGATTTAATTCAATTTATGAAGACAAAAATAGAAATTAAACCGTTTTTTACAGAATATAGTCGAGTTATGTTGCTTGCGTTCGCATGCCAAACCGTTAAGAATTCAATCTCTCGAAGACAGAAATTTAAATCTTCTACAAGACAAAACTAATGGAAATAATTGAACCGTGATGCTATTTATCATTAGTCGAAAATACCCTTGAATAGCAAAATTATTTACACAAATTAAGTGACGAAAAAAACAAAGACGGCCAAAAGACGAAAAAAAAAAAAAAAAAAAAAAATAATTTCCAAGAAATTTCACAAAAACAGACTGAAAAATGGACTGAATCCCAGTTGACTTACCACAAGCAGCTAACACTGTAAAGTTGATTTAATTCAATTTATGAAGACAAAAATAGAAATTAAACCGTTTTTTACAGAATATAGTCGAGTTATGTTGCTTGCGTTCGCATGCCAAACCGTTAAGAATTCAATCTCTCAGACAGAAATTTAAATCTTCTACAAGACAAAACTAATGGAAATAATTGAACCGTGATGCTATTTATCATTAGTCAAAAATACCCTTGAATAGCAAAATTATTTACACAAATTAAGTGACGAAAAAAAAACAAAGACGGCCAAAAGACGAAAAAAAAAAATAAATAAAATAATTTCCAAGAAATTTCACAAAAACAGACTGAAAAATGGACTGAATCCCAGTTGACTTACCACAACGGCTAACACTGTAAAGTTGATTTAATTCAATTTATGAAGACAAAAAAATAGAAATTAAACCGTTTTTACAGAATATAGTCGAGTTATGTTGCTTGCGTTCACATGCCAAACCGTTAAGAATTCAATCTCTCGAAGACAGAAATTTAAATCTTCTACAAGACAAAACTAATGGAAATAATTGAACCGTGATGCTATTTATCATTAGTCGAAAATACCCATGAATAGCAAAATTATTTACACAAATTAAGTGACGAAAAAAAACAAAGACGGCCAAAAGACGAAAAAAAAAAATAAATAAAATAATTTCCAAGAAATTTCACAAAAACAGACTGAAAAATGGACTGAATCCCAGTTGACTTACCACAAGCAGCTAACACTGTAAAGTTGATTTAATTCAATTTATGAAGACAAAAATAGAAATTAAACCGTTTTTTACAGAATATAGTCGAGGATTATGTTGCTTGCGTTCGCATGCCAAACCGTTAAGAATTCAATCTCTCGAAGACAGAAATTTAAATCTTCTACCAAGACAAAGCTAATGGAAATAATTGAACCGTGATGCTATTTATCATTAGTCGAAAATACCCTTGAATAACAAAATTATTTACACAAATTAAGTGACGAAAAAAAACAAAGACGGCCAAAAGACGAAAAAAAAAAAAAAAATAAAATAATTTCCAAGAAATTTCACAAAAACAGACTGAAAAATGGACTGAATCCCAAGTTGACTTACCACAAGCAGCTAACACTGTAAAGTTGATTTAATTCAATTTATGAAATAAAACAAAATTAAACCGTTTTTGCAGAATATAGTCAGATTATGTTGCTTGCGTTCGCATGCCAAACCGTTAAAATTCAATCTCTCGAAGACAGAAATTTAAATCTTCTACAAGACAAAACTAATGGAAATAATTGAACCGTGATGCTATTTATCATTAGTCGAAAATACCCTTGAATAGCAAAATTATTTACACAAATTAAGTGACGAAAAAAAAAACAAAGACGGCCAAAAGACGAAAAAAAAAAAATAAATAAAATAATTTCCAAGAAATTTCACAAAAACAGACTGAAAAATGGACTGAATCCCAGTTGACTTACCACAAGCAGCTAACACTGTAAAGTTGATTTAATTCAATTTATGAAGACAAAAATAGAAATTAAACCGTTTTTTACAGAATATGATGAGTTAAATGTTAAATGCAACATCAATTACCATCTTGTATCTTCTTGAATCCCATTCATTTTTTATCCTTTCTTCAATTGCCTCTGCATCCAGTCTTTTCTCATTCCTGAGAGCTACAATCTCCCAAAATGTAAATGCAACATCAATAGCCATCTTGTATATTCTTGAATCCCATTCATTTTTTATCCTTTCTTCAATTCCCTCTACCCCCATTCTTTTCTCTTCCCTAATAGCTACAATCTCCCAAAATGTAAATGCAACATCAATTACCATCTTGTATCTTCTTGAATCCCATTCATTTTTTATCCTTTCTTCAATTCCCTCTGCACCCAGTCTTTTCTCTTCCCTAATAGCTACAATCTCCAAAAATGTAAATGCAACATCAATAGCCATCTTGTATCTTCTTGAATCTCATTCATTTTTTATCCTTTCTTCAATTGCCTCTGCATCCAGTCTTTTCTTATTCCTGAGAGCTACAATCTCCCAAAATGTAAATGCAACATCAATAGCCATCTTGTATCTTCTTGAATCCCATTCATTTTTTTATCCTTTCTTCAATTCCCCACCCCCCATTCTTTTCTCTTCCCTAATAGCTACAATCTCCCAAAATGTAAATGCAACATCAATTACCATCTTGTATCTTCTTGAATCCCATTCATTTTTTATCCTTTCTTCAATTGCCTCTGCATCCAGTCTTTTCTCATTCCTGAGAGCTACAATCTCCCCAAAATGTAAATGCAACATCAATTGCCATCTTGTATATTCTTGAATCTCATTCATTGTTTATCCTTTCTTCAATTCCCTCTACCCACATTCTTTTCTCTTCCCTAATAGCTACAATCTCCCAAAATGTAAATGCAACATCAATAGCCATCTTGTATATTCTTGAATACCATTCATTTTTTATCCTTTCTTCAATTCCCTCTGCACCCAGTCTTTTCTCTTCCCTAATAGCTACAATCTCCCAAAATGTAAATGCAACATCAATTACCATCTTGCATCTTCTTGAATCCCATTCATTTTTTATCCTTCAATTCCCTCTACCCCCATTCTTTTCTCTCAATATGTCATGAAATCTTCAAAATGTAAATGCAAAACATCAATTACCATCTTGTATCTTCTTGAATCCCATTCATTTTTTATCCTTTCTTCAATTGCCTCTGCATCCAGTCTTTTCTCATTCCTGAGAGCTACAATCTCCCAAAATGTAAATGCAACATCAATTACCATCTTGTATCTTCTTGAATCCCATTCATTTTTTATCCTTTCTTCAATTGCCTCTGCATCCAGTCTTTTCTCATTCCTGAGAGCTACAATCTCCCAAAATGTAAATGCAACATCAATAGCCATCTTGTATATTCTTGAATACCATTCATTTTTTATCCTTTCTTCAATTCCCTCTGCACCCAGTCTTTCTCTTCCCTAATAGCTACAATCTCCCAAAATGTAAATGCAACATCAATTGCCATCTTGTATATTCTTGAATCTCATTCATTGTTTATCCTTTCTTCAATTCCCTCTGCACCCAGACTTTTCTTCCCTAATAGCTACAATCTCCAAAAATGTAAATGCAACATCAATTGCCATCTTGTATCTTCTTGAATCCCATTCATTTTTTATCCTTTCTTCAATTCCTCTACCCCATTCTTTTCTCTTCCCTAATAGCTACAATCTCCAAAAAAATGTAAATGCAACATCAATTGCCATCTTGTATATTCTTGAATCTCATTCATTGTTTATCCTTTCCACCTCTACCCCCATTCTTTTCTCTTCCCTAATAGCTACAATCTCCCAAATGTAAATGCAACATCAATTACCATCTTGTATCTTCTTGAATCCCATTCATTTTTTATCCTTTCTTCAATTGCCTCTGCATCCAGTCTTTTCTCATTCCTGAGAGCTACAATCTCCCAAATGTAAATGCAACATCAATTGCCATCTTGTATATTCTTGAATCTCATTCATTGTTTATCCTTTCTTCAATTCCCACTACCCCCATTCTTTTCTTCCCTAATAGCTACAATCACCCAAAATGTAAATGCAACATCAATTACCATCTTGTATCTTCTTGAATCCCATTCATTTTTTTATCCTTTCTTCAGTTGCCTCTGCATCCAGTCTTTTCTCATTCCTGAGAGCTACAATCTCCCAAAATGTAAATGCAACATCAATTGCCATCTTGTATATTCTTGAATCTCATTCATTGTTTATCCTTTCTTCAATTCCCTCTACCCCCATTCTTTTCTCTTCCCTAATAGCTACAATCTCCCAAAATGTAAATGCAACATCAATTACCATCTTGTATCTTCTTGAATCCCATTCATTTTTTATCCTTTCTTCAATTGCCACTGCATCCAGTCTTTTCTCATTCCTGAGAGCTACAATCTCCCAAAATGTAAATGCAACATCAATTGCCATCTTGTATATTCTTGAATCTCATTCATTGTTTATCCTTTCTTCAATTCCCTCTACCTCCATTCTTTTCTCTTCCCTAATAGCTACAATCTCCCAAAAATGTAAATGCAACATCAATTACCATCTTGTATCTTCTTGAATCCCATTCAGTTTTTATCCTTTCTTCAATTGCCTCTGCATCCAGTCTTTTCATTCCTGAGAGCTACAATCTCCCAAAATGTAAATGCAACATCAATTGCCATCTTGTATATTCTTGAATCTCATTCATTGTTTATCCTTTCTTCAATTCCCTCTACCTCCATTCTTTCTCTTCCTAATAGCTACAATCTCCCAAAATGTAAATGCAACATCAATTACCATCTTGTATCTTCTTGAATCCCATTCAGTTTTTATCCTTTCTTCAATTGCCTCTGCATCCAGTCTTTTCTCATTCCTGAGAGCTACAATCTCCCAAATGTAAATGCAACATCAATAGCCATCTTGTATATTCTTGAATACCATTCATTTTTTATCCTTTCTTCAATCTCTGCACCCAGTCTTTTCTCTTCCCTAATAGCTACAATCTCCCAAAATGTAAATGCAACATCAATTACCATCTTGTATCTTCTTGAATCCCATTCATTTTTTATCCTTTATTCAATTGCCTCTGCATCCAGTCTTTTCTCATTCCTGAGAGCTACAATCTCCAAAATGTAAATGCAACATCAATAGCCATCTTGTATATTCTTGAATACCATTCATTTTTTATCCTTTCTTCAATTCCCTCTGCACCCAGTCTTTTCTCTTCCTTAATAGCTACAATCTCCCAAAATGTAAATGCAACATCAATTGCCATCTTGTATATTCTTGAATCTCATTCATTGTTTATCCTTTCTTCAATTCCCCACCCCATTCTTTCTCTTCCCTAATAGCTACAATCTCCCAAAATGTAAATGCAACATCAATTGCCATCTTGTATCTTCTTGAATCCCATTCATTTTTTATCCTTTCTTCAATTGCCTCTGCATCCAGTCTTTTCTCATTCCTGAGAGCTACAATCTCCCAAAATGTAAATGCAACATCAATAGCCATCTTGTATATTCTTGAATCCCATTCATTTTTTATCCTTTCTTCAATTCCCTCTACCCCCATTCTTTTCTCTTCCCTAATAGCTACAATCTCCCAAAATGTAAATGCAACATCAATTACCATCTTGTATCTTCTTGAATCCCATTCATTTTTTATCCTTTTCTTCAATTCCTCTGCACCCAGACTTTTTCTTCCCTAATAGCTACAATCTCCAAAAATGTAAATGCAACATCAATTGCCATCTTGTGTATCTTCTTGAATCCCATTCATTTTTTATCCTTTCTTCAATTCCCTCTACCCCCATTCTTTTTCTTCCCTAATAGCTACAATCTCCAAAATGTAAATGCAACATCAACTGCCATCTTGTATCTTCTTGAATCCCATTCATTTTTTATCCTTTCTTCAATTCCCTCTGCACCCAGTCTTTCTCTTCCCTAATAGCTACAATCTCCAAAAATGTAAATGCAACATCAATTACCATCTTGTATCTTCTTGAATCCCATTCAGTTTTTATCCCTTTCTTCAATTGCCTCTGCATCCAGTCTTTTCTCATTCCTGGAAACTACAATCTCCCAAAATGTAAATGCAACATCAATAGCCATCTTGTATATTCTTGAATACCATTCATTTTTTATCCTTTCTTCAATTCCCTCTGCACCCAGTCTTTTCTCTTCCCTAATAGCTACAATCTCCCAAAATGTAAATGCAACATCAATTACCATCTTGTATCTTCTTGAATCCCATTCATTTTTTTTATCCTTTCTTCAATTGCCTCTGCATCAGTCTTTTCTCATTCCTGAGAGCTACAATCTCCCAAAATGTAAATGTAACATCAATAGCCATCTTGTATATTCTTGAATACCATTCATTTTTTATCCTTTCTTCAATTCCCTCTCTACCCCCATTCTTTTCTCTTCCCTAATGGCTACAATCTCCCAAAATGTAAATGCAACATCAATTACCATCTTGTATCTTCTTGAATCCCATTCATTTTATCCTTTCTTCAGTGCCTCTGCATCCAGTCTTTTCTCATTCCTGAGGCTTCCACAATCTCCCAAAATGTAAGTAAACATCATGTATCTTGTATATTCTTGAATACCATTCATTTTTTATCCTTTCTTCAATTCACTCTACCCCCATTCTTTCTCTTCCCTAATAGCTACAATCTCCCAAAATGTAAATGCAACATCAATTACCATCTTGTATCTTCTTGAATCCATTCATTTTTTATCCTTTCTTCAATTGCCTCTGCATCCAGTCTTTTCTCTTCCCTAATAGCTACAATCTCCCAAAATGTAAATGCAACATCAATTACCATCTTGTCTTCTTGAATCCATTCATTTTATCCTTTCTTCAATTCCCTCTGCACCCAGACTTTTCTCTTCCCTAATAGCTACAATCTCCAAAAATGTAAATGCAACATCAGTGCCATCTTGTATCTTCTTGAATCCCATTCATTTTTATCCTTTCTTCAATTCCCTCTACCCATTCTTTTCTCTTCCCTAATAGCTACAATCTCCAAAAATGTAAATGCAACATCAATTGCCATCTTGTATCTTTTGAATCCCATTCATATTTTTATCTTTCTTCAATTGCCTCTGCATCCAGTCTTTTCTCATTCCTGAGAGCTACAATCTCCCAAAATGTAAATGCAACATCAATTGCTACCATGTAGCCCATATTCTTGAATCTCATTCATTGTTTATCCTTTCTTCAATTCCCTCTACCCCCATTCTTTTCTCTTCCCTAATAGCCACAATCTCCCAAAATGTAAATGCAACATCAATTACCATCTTGTATCTTCTTGAATCCCATTCATTTTTTATCCTTTCTTCAATTGCCTCTGCATCCAGTCTTTTCTCATTCCTGAGAGCTACAATCTCCCAAAATGTAAATGCAACATCAATTGCCATCTTGTATATTCTTGAATCTCATTCATTGTTTATCCTTTCTTCAATTCCCTCTGCACCCAGTCTTTTCTCTTCCCTAATAGCTACAATCTCCAAAAATGTAAATGCAACATCAATTACCATCTTGTATCTTCTTGAATCCCATTCATTTTTTATCCTTTCTTCAATTGCCTCTGCATCCAGTCTTTTCTCATTCCTGAGAGCTACAATCTCCCAAAATGTAAATGCAACATCAATTGCCATCTTGTATATTCTTGAATCTCATTCATTGTTTATCCTTTCTTCAATTCCCTCTACCCCATTCTTTTTTCTCTTCCCCTGTAGCTACAATCTCCCAAAATGTAAATGCAACATCAATTGCCATCTTGTATCTTCTTGAATCCCATTCATTTTTATCCTTTCTTCAATTCCCTCTACCCCCATTCTTTTCTCTTCCCTAATAGCTACAATCTCCAAAAATGTAAATGCAACATCAATTGCCATCTTGTATATTCTTGAATCCCATTCATTTTTTATCCTTTCTTCAATTCCCTCTGCACTAGTCTTTTCTCTTCCCTAATAGCTACAATCTCCAAAAATGTAAATGCAACATCAATTACCATCTTGTATCTTTTTGAATCCCATTCATATTTTATCCTTTCTTCAATTGCCTCTGCATCCAATGATCTTTTCTCATTCCTGGAAGCTACAATCTCCAAATGTAAATGCAACATCAATAGCCATCTTGTATATTCTTGAATACCATTCATTTTTTATCCTTTCTTCAATTCCTCTTGCTGATCTTTCTCTTCCCTAAGAGCTACAATCTCCCAAAATGTAAATGCAACATCAATAGCCATCTTGTATATTCTTGAATACCATTCATTTTTTATCCTTTCTTCATTCCCTCTGCACCCAGGCTTTTTCTCTTCCCTAAAGCCTACAATCTCCCAAAATGTAAATGCAACATCAATAGCCATCTTGTATATTCTTGAATACCATTCATTTTTTATCCTTTCTTCAATTCACCTCTTTTCCAGTCTTTTCTCTTCCCTAGCCAGCTAAATCTCCCAAAATGTAAGTAACATCAATAGCCATCTTGTATCTTCTTGAATCCCATTCATTTTATCCTTTCTTCATTCCTACTACTGATCTTTTTTTCTCTTTCTTAATAGCTACATTCTCCCAAAATGTAAATGTGCAATAATTGCCATCTTTATCTTCTTGAATCCCATTCATTTTTTATCTTTCTTCAATTCCCTCTGCACCCAGTCTTTTTCTCTTCCCTAATAGCTACAATCTCCAAAAATGTAAATGCAACATCAATTTCTACATCTTGTATCCTTTTGAATCCCATTCATTTTTTATCCTTTCTTCAATTGCCTCTGCAGCCAGTCTTTTCTCATTCTAGAAGACTACAATCTCCCAAAATGTAAATGCAACATCAATAGCCATCTTGTATATTCTTGAATACCATTCATTTTTTATCCTTTCTTCAGATTCTCTGCAGTCTTTTCTCTTCCCTAATATGCTTCCAATCTCCAAAAATGTAAATGCAACAGCATCAATTACCATCTTGTATCTTTTGAATCCATTCATATTTTATCTTTCTTCAATTTGCCTCTGCATCCAGTCTTTTCTCATTCTGAGAGCTACAATCTCCCAAATGTAAATGCAACATCAATAGCCATCTTGTATATTCTTGAATACCATTCATTTTTTATCCTTTCTTCAATTCCCTCTGCACCAGTCTTTTCTCTTCCCCTAAGAGCTACAATCTCCAAATGTAAATGCAACATCAATAGCCATCTTTAACATATTCTTGAATACCATTCATTTTTATCCTTTCTTAATTCCCTCTGCACCCAGGCTTTTTCTCTTCCCTAGAACTGCAATCTCCCAAAATGTAAATGCAACATCAATAGCCATCTTGTATATTCTTGAATACCATTCATTTTTATCCTGTCTTCAATTCCCTCTGCACCCAGTCTTTTCTCTTCCCTAATAGCTACAATCTCCCAAAATGTAAATGCAACATCAATAGCCATCTTGTATCTTCTTGAATCCCATTCATTTTTTATCCTTTCTTCAATTCCCTCTGCACCCAGTCTTTTCTCTTCCCTAATAGCTACATTCTCCCAAAATGTAAATGCAACATCAATTGCCATCTTGTATCTTCTTGAATCCCATTCATTTTTTTATCCTTTCTTCAATTCCCTCTGCACCCAGTCTTTTCTCTTCCCTAATAGCTACAATCTCCAAAAATGTAAATGCAACATCAATTACCATCTTGTATCCTTTTGAATCCCATTCATTTTTTATCCTTTCTTCAATTGCCTCTGCATCCAGTCTTTTCTCATTCCTGAGAGCTACAATCTCCCAAAATGTAAATGCAACATCAATAGCCATCTTGTATCTTCTTGAATCCCATTCATTTTTTATCCTTTCTTCAATTCCCTCTGCACCCAGTCTTTTCTCTTCCCTAATAGCTACAATCTCCCAAAATGTAAATGCAACATCAATTACCATCTTGTATCTTCTTGAATCCCATTCATTTTTTATCCTTTCTTCAATTGCCTCTGCATCCAGTCTTTTCTCTTCCCTAATAGCTACAATCTCCCAAAATGTAAATGCAACATCAATTACCATCTTGTATCTTCTTGAATCCCATTCATTTTTTATCCTTTCTTCACTTGCCTCTGCATCCAGTCTTTTCTCATTCCTGAGAGCTACAATCTCCCAAAATGTAAATGCAACATCAATAGCCATCTTGTATATTCTTGAATACCATTCATTTTTTATCCTTTCTTCAATTCCCTCTGCACCCAGTCTTTTCTCTTCCCTAATAGCTACAATCTCCCAAAATGTAAATGCAACATCAATTGCCATCTTGTATCTTTTTGAATCCCATTCATTTTTTATCCTTTCTTCACTTGCCTCTGCATCCAGTCTTTTCTCTTCCCTAATAGCTACAATCTCCCAAAATGTAAATGCAACATCAATTACCATCTTGTATCTTCTTGAATCCCATTCATTTTTTATCCTTTCTTCACTTGCCTCTGCATCCAGTCTTTTCTCATTCCTGAGAGCTACAATCTCCCAAAATGTAAATGCAACATCAATAGCCATCTTGTATATTCTTGAATCTCATTCATTGTTTATCCTTTCTTCAATTCCCTCTACCCCCATTCTTTTCTCTTCCCTAATAGCTACAATCTCCCAAAATGTAAATGCAACATCAATTGCCATCTTGTATCTTTTTGAATCCCATTCATTTTTTATCCTTTCTTCAATTGCCTCTGCATCCAGTCTTTTCTCATTCCTGAGAGCTACAATCTCCCAAAATGTAAATGCAACATCAATAGCCATCTTGTATCTTCTTGAATCCCATTCATTTTTTATCCTTTCTTCAATTCCCTCTGCACCCAGTCTTTTCTCTTCCCTAATAGCTACAATCTCCAAAAATGTAAATGCAACATCAATTGCCATCTTGTATATTCTTGAATCCCATTTATCTTTTATCCTTTCTTCAATTCCCGCCGTACCCAGTCTTTCCCCCTCCATGGTAGCTACAATTTGCAAAAATTTAAACGCAACGTCAATTGCCATCAT
Source organism: Ascarosepion bandense (assembly GCA_037127315.1). NCBI lineage: Eukaryota > Metazoa > Mollusca > Cephalopoda > Sepiida > Sepiidae > Ascarosepion > Ascarosepion bandense. The sequence continues at coordinate 67,080 of JBBBDQ010001228.1, read as the reverse complement.
CTATCTTCTTGAATCCCATTCATCTTTTATCCTTTCCTCAATACCATTCGTACCAAGTTTTTTTCTCTCATTGTAACCCTACGCGAACTAGTGTCGGTCCTACCTTACTTGAGGTGACAGGATTAAAAAAAAATTCTCCAGGAACCAAAACTCAGTTTATCGGTCTGAATTAGAATGGTGCCTATATTTGAAATCTTGGCGCAACATGATATTTCGACATTCCTTGTTTGTCTTCATTTACTTTTGTCTCCATATACTAGAAGACGAGATATGGGATTAGGGAGAAGCTGACACAAGACAGTGAAAATTATGAAGTTCCCATCAATAGATGTGCGTTGGGGTGCAGCGGATATCGGCTCGGAACGAGAAATCGGTTGCATTCACATACTCGCAAATACCTTTGGGAAGTTTGTTAATCTAACTCTCCTCCCTCTTAAATAGGAGGACAGATTAGTTTCTATAGCATTGGTTAGTATACTACGGAAAGAAATAGCAAACTACTGCGGGAAAATCTTCTGCCTAGTTAGTCATGGATCGAAAAAGACATGATCGCTCAAGTGTGTATCGCGTATGGTACTTAACTGACTGTTACCTCTGTTGATCTGTCCACCATAGTTTATGAATATAGAACACAGCGCAGTACGTAATCTGTTCAATGAAACAACACCAAAGATTAACACTCACGAGTCAGACACTCTACTGAATCGGACTATATCGCTAATACCCTGGAAAATATGGTCGCCTTTATACACGTCGCATTGAATATTTTGAGTCTTCTAATTGGTTAACCCTTCTATTGGCGAACTATCAAATGAGTAAGCACATGGCTGGCTTACTCGTATACAAGGGTACTCAAAATCTCCAACAACCTCTTCCGGAGGATAAAAGTATTTGTTCAGGGTCAACACTTATAAAAAAGATAAGTTACATAAACATTGACAAACCTCTCGTCGAGGGGTTTGGGAGGAACAACACTAATGGTTGAAGTTTAGACGTAGATATAAATGAAAACCAAATTAAAAATGTTACTTTCCAGGATAGTCAGTTGCAGTTCACTTGGAGCATTAAAACTACATAGTATTTCTTATCTTTCGGTCTGTTTTCTTTAAATTTTTTTTAATAAGATAAGCTTTGTAAATACTTTCACAGATCATTACGATCGAAATCAGTTCGAATGCTAACTGTCGAAATACACCAATCTACTTCAGTTAAAAAATGAATACAACATAATCCCAAAATAGAGATGACTTTAAATAACAGCATGGAACTCCACTAAGACATTTGTTGTTGCTTCCTTATATTTGCATTTGAGTTAGACGAAGCTAAGCATAGAAAATATATCCATAGCAATGTCTTCAAATCCACTGACTTTTATATTCATCATCATGTTTGACATGACATCAAGAACGAATTTAAATATTTAAGAAACACAGAAGTAATATATCGTATCAGTATACTTGAAATAATAAATAAAATGTAGCCAGTCTCAAGTCTAAACGGTAGCTAATTAAAATTTTTTCAATCAACTTTTAAACAATTAGAGAGGTTTTAAGAGTAATGCTTCTAATTACGAAGAAAACAACAAAATAACCTAAACGGATTAGGAAGATAGTTCAAGCAAAAGGTAAAGTAAGAACTGCACAGACGAATCTAATTTGATCTTATTTATGAAGCTGTACATCTATCTATCTATCTATCTATCTATCTATCTATCTATCTATCTATCTATCTATCTATCTATCTATCTCCGTTTTTTCGTATCTATCTATCTATCTATCTATCTATCTATCTATCTATCTATCTATCTATCTATCTATCTGTTTAAGTATATTCAAATCTATGTGTTATTTTGCGTCATGGATAGGTTGCCGTATGATATTCATTCCGGCTAGAAGCAAACTTTGATAAACTATAGATAGATAGATAGATAGATAGATAGATAGATAAGAATAGACTGAGATAGATAGATAGATAGATAGATAGATAGATAGATAGAAATGAAGAGGCCGAGATAGATAAAGAGAGAGAGAGAAAAGAAAGAAAGAAGAAAGAAAGAAAAGACTGAAGATAGATAGATAGATAATAACAGCCTTAGATAGATAGATAGATAGATAGATAGATAGATAGACTGAAATAGATAGATAGATAGATAGATAGATAGATGAAATAGATAGATAGATAGACTGAGATAGATAGATAAGAATAGACTGAGATAGATAGATAAGAATAGACTAAGATAGATAGATAGATAGATAGATAGATAGATAGATAGATAGATAGATAGATAGATATGAAAAGGCATAGATAGATAGATAGATAGATATGAAAAGGCATAGATAGATAGATAGATAGATAAGAATAGACTGAAATAGATAGATAGATAGATAGATAGATAGATATAAAAAGGCATAGATAGACTGAAATAGATAGATAGATAGATAGATAGATAGATATGAATAGACTGTGATATATATATATATATATATATATATATATATATATATAGATAGATAGATAGATAGAGAGAGAGATATGAGAGAGAAAGATGAGTTTGGGTGTGATAAGGAATTATTTTGGGTTCATGCACTTTCAGCTGATCTTGTTTGGAAGGTTCTCGTCAGAAATTCATCTGCCGTGCCCTGAATTTAATATCCAGAGAATGAAGTAAGTTTCACACACACACACACACACACACACACACACACACAAAAATATACATGCATCATGTGCGTCAAATATGCATATACAAATACGCAAAATACATTCTAATGCATGCACAAACAGGCATATTGAGACTGCTACGTTTCTGCGTGCATACCACACACACACACACACACACACACACACAAAAACAAAAACAAAAAACACACACACACACACACACACACACACACGCACGCACAAAAGAAGATACTTATATTCACATTTATAGACATACGCAAACATTCAAATACTCGCCAACACAGAAAAAAACCTGAATGGTGACACAATTCCATAGACGCGCATATACACAGAAAATCGCACCCACGCAGACATATTCAGGCATGCAAAATACACTCACATAGATACTTCATACGTACGCAATCCAATATATTTGCAATATATATATATATATATATATATATATATATATATATATATATATACTTACAGAAGATAATCGTTCAGCAGAAATAATATATGATTTATTAAATAGTAAAAACCACATCACTAGAAGACTTCAAACAGCAGCAGCAATAGAAAATGTTGAGCACATTTAAGTAAAAGTTAAAATAACGATATAATGAAAATGTTTATTTTCTACACTACATTAAACAAAATGTTAGAAAATAAATCAGAAATAGTGCCGCCATCAGTAATAGGAAGAGCGAAAACATTTACTTTACATTAGAAGCATATTTTTCCCCGGGAAAGGAATATTTAAACTTGTTGCTACGTTAACCGTTTGGTCAGAGAATACCAAATGTTGCCTGAATGGTAATCTTATCCTTAGCATTATGGATCCTTATTCCTTGCATTCACTCAATATGTTCCTCTAACAGGTGTGGCATTTATCATAGATGTTACATTTATCTTTGCATTAAAGGATACACGTGAAGCTGCACTGTTGCAGTTTATCTGCATTGTGGTGCAGTGGATATCGCTTCGGAACGACAAATCGGGGAGCCGAGTTCGAATTCCACTTGAACTCCTTGCATTCACTTACACACAAATACCGTTTGGAAAGGTATTAATCTGTCTCTTTCCTCCAGTTATAGGTTAAATAACAAGACAGATCGGGTTCTATAGCCTTTGCCGGCAACCAGCCTACCGCAGAAAGCAATGGCAAGCTACTGCGGGATAATCTTCTGCCCAGTCAGTCATACCTCTTTCAAGACATAATCGCCCAAAGCATGTATCACGTATGGCATTTGACTGACGACCGATCTATGAGCATTTTTATACACGTGTATAAGGTTCAACGCTTCTATAACCGAAACATTAATAATAAAATATATCTACTTATATATATAGTCATAAGTGGTAGAATTATAACCTTTATGGGACCATATACTAATTTAAGTTTATGAAACTATTTAGACATTATAATATCTAGAAAATTAAAGTCAATGCTTTAAAAGCATTTCCTAAATTTAAACATTCTAAATTAAAATCAAACATTTATATCTTGAAACTCAGTAACACAAGCTAAAACATTCTTTTCTTTGCATTACTACCTGCAAAGCAGTTTTTATATTGATATCTTTTCAGTTGATGAAACTATTTAGAAATTATAATATCTAGAAAATTAGAATCATTGCCTTAAAAACATTTTCTAGATTTCAACATTCTAAATTAAATTCAAACATCTACATTTTGAAATCCAATGACACATGCTAAAAATTCTTTTTCTTGCATTGCTGCCTACAAAGACAAATAAATATGAAGTTTTTATATTGATACCTTTTCAGTTGATGAAACTATTTAGAAATTTTATTATCTAGTAAATTAAAATCCCAGCTTTACAACAAAAAAAAAAATCCAAGTTTTAAAGATTCAATTTAAAATCAAACATATTATCTTCTGGAAAATCAATGATACAAATTAGAACATTCTTTGCCTATCTTAGATTCGCACATAGTCAATTAAAAATAAGATATCATATTGATATACATAGTTTTGTGAAGTGATTTAGAAATTATTACGACTAGAATATTAAAGCCACCACTTCGTAAACATTTCTAACATTAAAATATTTTGAACTAAAATCAAGTTTGTTATTTACTTGAAACACAGTGCTACAAAGTAAAATATAATTTTAGTTGCTTTGTTTCTTACAAAGTCAAATAACAAATATGGGTGTAACATACTGATATCATTTAAGTTCATGAAGCTTTATTAAATCCAGAGATTTAAAATCACAGAGTTATAAAAATTGAAAATTAAAAATTCTGAACTAAAATCCAATATGTTATCTACTTGAAACACAATGACCCAAAGTAAAACATTCTTTTGCTTGTGTTGTTTCATGTAAAGTCAAATAAATGTTTTAGCACTATTGATATATTTTCTGTTCATGAAACTATATACTAATTATAGCAACAAGAAAATTAAAAGTTTTATAAAGATTTCTAATATTAAAAAAGTTTAAGTAAAATCAAACATTTTATCTTCTTAAAACCCAATAATACAAAGTAAAATATTTCTTTCTTGCTTTGTTTCTTGTAAAGGCAAACAAATATGAGTTAGCCATATTCATAAAATTTAAGATTATCAAAATATTTAGAAATGATTACATCAATAAGATTAAAAACAATGTTATATAAAGATTTCTAATATTTGAACATTTTGAACTAAAATCAAATATGCTGAAACCCAATGATACAAAGCAGAACAATTTTCTTGCTTTGCTTCCTGTAAAGTCAAATAAATATGAGTTTTTCGTATTGATATCATTTCAGTTCATGAAACTATTAACAAATTATAAGAATTAGAAAATTAAAATCATTGCTGTATAAATTGTCTAAGATTTTAAAACTGAACTAAATTCAACTTTTTTTTTTCATAAAACACAATGGCACAAAATAATATATTCATTAGATATTTTAACACCGAGAAAATTAAAATCACTGCTTTATAAGAATTGATAAAATATTTAAAAAAAATCAAAATTTATTTATTTGAAACTCAATGACACAAGCCAGAAAACATTTTGCCTCGTTTTTGCTTTCTACAAATTCAAATAACTATGAGATTTTCATATTGATATAATTTAAATTTATGAAACTATCAAAAAATAATAACAAACAGAATATAAAATATACCTCCTTATAAACATTTCTAACATTCAAATATTTTGATCTAAAATCAAATATGCCTTCTACTTGGAACTCAATGACACAAAGTAAAAACATAACTTTACTTGCTTTGTTTCCTGCAAATCAAATAAATATGAGTTTGTTATATTGATATTATATCAGTTCACGGAACAATTTAAAAATTAAAACAGGTAGAAAATAAAAATCATTGATTTATAAACATTTCTTAGATATAAACATACTGAACAGAAATCATTATATACTTGAAACACAATGATACAATGTAAATCTTTCCTTTCCTTGTTTGCTTCCTGCAAAGAAATGAATATGAGTTTGTCATATTGATATTATTTGAGTTTATGAAAATATTAAGAAATAATGAAAATTAAAACCCTCTGATTTCTAAAAAAATTGAAGATATAAACATTTTGAACTAAAATCATGTATTTAGTCTTCTTGAAGCCCAGTGATAAAAGCTAAGACAATCTTTTCTTTGTTTTCTTAAATGAAAAGTCAAATAAATATGACTTTGTAAAATTGATATGATTTCAGTTCATGAATCTGTTGAGAAAAATTATAATATCTAGAAAATTTAAATCACTTGTTTAAAAAGATTTCTAACATTTACAAAATTTTGTACTAAAATCAAACTTGATATCTTCTTGAAAACCAATATTACAAAGAAAAACATTCTCTTCCTTGATTTGCTTCCTGCAACGTCAAATAAATTAGATTTGTCATAGTGATATTATTTCAGTTTATGAAACTATTTATAAGTTATAATATTTAGAAGCTTAAAATCACTGCTTTATAAAAATGTCTAAGGTTTTCTAAATGTTTAACTAAAATGAAAATGTTATGTACCTGAAAGCCAATGTCACAAGCTAAAACATTCTTTTTCCTTCCTTTACTTCCTGAAAAGTCAAATATATATGAGATTTTCAGATTGATATCAATTCAGTTTATGATGCTGTTTAGAATTATAACACCTAGAAAATTTAAAAAAACACTTCTTTATAAAAATATCTAAGATTTAAATATTTTGTACTAAAATCAAACAGGTTATCTTCTTGAAAATCAACAATACAATGTAAAATGTTTTTTCCTTGCTTTGCTTCCTGAAAAAGCAAATAAACATGAGTTGTCATTTTTCTATTTCAGTCTATGAAACTATTTAGAAATTATAATGACTAGAATAAAAACACAGCTTTATAAATATTTATAACTTCTAAACATGACTAAAAAATAATATCATATTTACTAAAATCGAATGCTACATGCTAAAACATATTTTTCTTTGCTTTGATGTGTTTGCCACATTGATATAATCTCAGTTCATGAAACTATGAAAAAATTATTTCATCTGAAAAATTAATATCACTTGTTCATAAAAATTTCTAGGATTTATACATTTTGAACTAAAACCTATATTTTATTTACTTGAAACCCAATTACACAAGTTAAAACATTCTTTTCCTTGCTTTGTTTCCTAAAAGTCAAATGAATATGAGATTGTCAGATTGATATTAAAAATATATGTAGAAAACTAAAATCCCTGCTTTAAGACATTCCTAATATTTACACATTCTGAACTAAAATCGAGCATGTTATTTACTCGAAACACAATTTCACAAACTAAAACATAATTCCTTGCTTTGCATCCTGCATATTCAAATAAGTTTTTCATATTGATATAATTTCAGTTCAGGAAACTATCTAGAACTTATAACATGTAGACAATTATAATCACTACTTCATCAAAAACTCTATTTTAAACTAAAATCAAACATGCTATCTACTTGAAACACAATGACACAAGATAAAATTATTTTTCTTACTTTGCTTCCTGAAATTTCCAAGAAATTATAGGTTATTATATTGTTATCATTTCGGTTAATAAAATATTTAAATTACAGCTTTATAAAAATTTTCAAGATTAAAATATTTTGATCTAAAATCAAATATGTCATCTACTTGAGACCCAGTGACACAAAGTAAAACAATCTTGTACTTTCTTTGTTTCCCGCAAATCATCTAGTCTAGGATTTCTGATATATATTTAGAAATTCTTGATAAAATATAAAGAATCTGCAATGCTTTTGTTCTTAACATCTAAGCTTCAGCCACTTTCTCACCACCACTTCAGCCACTTTCTCACCACCGTTTCTATATTTTCATGGAAACTGTTCTGGTGCCTTTTTCTCTATGGTATACCAGTCAGTTAAGTACAATGCGTGATACGCGCTAAGGTGATCATATCTCTTTTGAAACATGTCTGACTGGGTAGAAAATTATCCCGCAGTATGTTGCCATTACTTTCTGCTATAGACTGGTTGCCAGTCAAGCCATTTTAAATGTATTCATCCATGTATTTAACTTTTTTTATAATCATATCGCCCCAAGCAAGGCATTTTACTGCCACTGTTTTTCAGGGGATTACATAGGGGGAAAGATATGAGAAAAAATGACAGGTTATAGGGGGTGTCAGGAAGAAGGTAAAAGAAGGATGAAAATACCGATGAGAGTGGAGTGGACGGAAAAAGGAGCATGAGAGAGAGAGAGAGAGAGAGAGAGAGAGAGAGAGAGAGAGAGAGAGAGGATGCAGTTTAGTAAGACAGGAGATGGCTGTTGACTTTACATTTAAATTCTTGGAGATTGTAGCTGTTGGGGAAGCAAGTAAATGGAACGGAATTCCATAGGTGTGAAGTGCGAGAAAAGAAGCTGTTGAAGTAGAATTTGCGTTTAAATTTTATTGGTTTCACAATAAAAGGATTGTTTTACTTTGTGTCATTAGATCTTAAGAAGATAACTTATTTGATTTTAGATCAAAATATTTTAATCTTGGAATTTTTTTTTAAAGTTGCAATTTTGACACAAAGTAAAACAATCCTTTTACTGTGAAACCAATAAAATTTAAACGCAAATTCTACTTCAACAGCTTCTTTTCTCGCACTTCCTGCCTGTGGAATTCACTTCCATTTACTTGCTTTCCCGACAGCTATAATCTCAAAGAATTTAAATGTAAAGTCAATAGTAATCTCCTATCTTTCTAACCTTCATCTTCTCTCTCATGATCTCATCTCATTTTTGCAGTATTCTCATCCATCTCTTACCCGCTTCCTGACACCCACTGTATTCTCTCATTCCTTCTCATAACATTCCTCTTATGTAATCCCCTGCACAACAGTGGCAGTATAATGCCTTGCCTGGGGCGATATAATTATTAAAAAAAATATTGTACTTTCTTTGTTTCCTGGAAACATTTCTGCTGCACTTTTCTTTGTGGTATCTAAACTTTATGAATTTCAGTGTACTACTAGATTGGTGGCAAGGTTTCTTAATTTTATAGTTCAGATAGCTAGATGTGACCGCATGTTCTACTCTAACAGTTTCTTCCTTCACACTTCTCAATTATGGGACTCTCTTCCAGCTTCTTGCTTCCCAGTCAACTTTGATTTAAAAAAAAAATTAAATGCACTGTCAATAATTATCCTCTGTCTTCTTAATTCCTGTTCCTTTATTCTTCTCCCTTCTTAATTATGTTGTTCCTTTTCTCATATTCACACACACTCAGTAAGCTTTTGTATCTCAGTGGTTTTATTGCCTTTCTTGGGATAAATGATTAAAAAAAAGTGAATCATCTGACTCATTAATTGCGAATTTATGTACGTTTTGTAGGCATCCTGGAAATATATATGTATATGATCATATACATAAGAGCAAAATTTCATATGAAAGATATGCATATATGTGAGTGTTCGTGTGTGTGTGTGTGTGTGTGTGTGTGTGTGTGTGTGTGTGTGTTAGCATGTATGTATTTTTGTCACTTAGTTTTCTAATCTTTACAAAGAAAAAAATGGTTATTTCTAGCTCTTTACATCAGAACCACTAGATAAGAAAGTGTCGGCGATTCCGAGTGTTTTGATATGACCAGTGTTCTTTGACGTTTTCTGGAGATTCTTGGGATATTTCGGTATTTCAGAATCGAGTGGAAGCCATTGTGTTCGCCGGAGTTTCTTATCGTACTTTTTTTCAGACAATCGAACTCAAAGGATAAGGCAAAGTAATTAAGTAAATGAACGTGAATCAGACCCATGAGATACCGGTGGTCGAGAGAGGCGGTTTTGCCAAATAATCTCGTTGTGAAAAAAAGAAAAAAAAAAGGATCTATATAAAGAAACCATAGATAAAAAAATATATAGGATATTCTATGGTAAACATGTGCTCTTTGTGGGGCGAAAATCAAGAGATGGAATCAGAAATTGGAGGAAGAGTGAAAGAAGAATGGAGAAAAAATAAACGAATGACAAAATTCAGGAAATGGATGAGTAAGATAGATAAAAAGAAAGAGAGTGAGCGAGAAAGATAGATAGATAGATAGATAGATAGATAGATAGATAGATAGATAGAAAGAAAGAAAACAAGAAAAAAGAAACAAACTGAATTAGACGGAGAAGGTGAAAGAGAAATAGAGAGAACGAGATAAGCAATAGAAAAATGTAGGTAAATAGGGTATTTAAGAGTAAATGAAAAGAAAAATAATTTAGAGAAAAGATAATTTCTTTTTTTAAATCTGAAAAAGAAAAGATAAAAAATATTACTACCTATAAAGATAATTAGAAATAAAAAAGAAAGGTAAAAATAAAAATATAAAAGAAAAAGATGTAAAATAAAAATAAATGAGAAATTTATAAAATAAAAAATAAAGAAAAAATTAAAAAATAAAGAAAAATAAATAAAACATTAAAAACAAATTAAGAATTTTAGAAATGATAAAAATATGAAAAATATTAAAAGATAAAATTATTAGATATAAAATTAAAAATATAAGTTTTAATATAAAACTATTTATTACATAAAAATTTTAATAAATTATGATGGTCCCTGGCAAATAAAAATAAAGTAATAAACTTTTTCTATGTGTCATGTCTCTTCAGCATGGTTCATGGTTCTCCACAACTTCCTATCCCTTTGCAGCTCTTAGAAACATTTATGTCTCTGTTAAGCCTCTCATCCCCAGTTCCGTCATCTATTAACACTAGCTCATCAAGAAGGTGCTCCGCTGCCTTTCACAGTTCCCTTTTCAATCGATATGACCTGTGTGTGTTAAATTCTCCAAGCCGTCTTTCCTTATTATTCAGCAGTAATTTTTTGATTCTGAGTATAAGTGAACTTTTCGTTTCTATTTTCTACAAGACTACCTACTTACTTATGCTCTCTGCCAGTGGTATTCTCATCACCGTAAATTTGTTGCTTCCAGTAAATGAATAAATTACCACTAACCGTACAAAAAAGTCAGTTTACGTTGAACGCGACGTGACGTTCTCTATATGTTGGAATTGGAAGGAAGTATTTTACTATAGGTATTCTTGGGATAATTACATGATTTGCTAAGTACTGATGTCATTTCAAATTATATTATTGAAGTATTTTTTTAAATTATGTCACCTATATTAAGGCAGGTACAACACTAGTACTCATAGTGTTACAGTGAGAGAAAAAAACAAGGTACAGCAGTTGTAGAAGAAAGGATAAGAGAAGGATAGGCATTAAGAAGATAGAAGATGACAGTTAACTTTGCATTTATTTTTTTAAAGATTCTAGCTATAAGGGAAACAAATAAAGGAAAAGGATTTCCACAGGCGGTATGTGTGAGAAAAGAAACTGTAGAATAGAAGTGACGGTTGCATTTAACTATTTCACCAGTAAAAGGGTGGAACCTAGATGTCTACCTAGTCTTCTTCTATGTTCCCTGTCCCTTCAGGACGTAGACGATCGTGGGTTTCCTCGTCTCCCTATCCCTGGTGGCTCTTAGAACGCCTTCTCCTGTTACACCATGCAACCCTCGTCCCATCATCCACCTGATTAGGTCCTTCAAATATGTTATCCGTTGCTTTCCCTTGTCTCTTTTTCCCTTTTTCTGGCCTGTTAGTATCAGGTTCTCCAAGCCCTCCTTCCTTATTGCATGTCTCAGGAACTTCAGCTGTCTCTTCCTGATGCTCAGTATTAATTTCCTTTTTGTTTCCATCATTTCCACACCTCATAATTGCTCACATGATCGATCCATGATATTCGCAGTATCCTTCTGTAGAACCACATTTCAGTTGCTTCAAGTTTTTCCTTCATCTTTGATGGTATTGTCCAGCATTCACTGCCATTTTGAAGGACGGACAGCACGTAGCAATCCAGTACTCTCTTCATAGTTTCTAGCGAAATTGTCCTGTTTCTTAATACTTTACTCAACTTCTGGAATGCTTCCTTTGCTATGCCAATTCGCCTTCGGATCTCTGTGTCGCACTTTCCGTATTCTGTTATAAGACTTCCCAGCTATTTAAAGTTTTGTATCTGCTTGTTCTAGTATGCCCGACCTGTATTTGGCATATTGGGCTGCCCTTTTTACTGATGACCATGCATTCGGTTTAGCACGCTAAAAATCATGTGGTTGAGGTACCAGGAAAAAAAGCTCAACAGAGTAGTTACCATGAAAATATTTGTCAAAAAGACAACGTATGAGCCAAAGAAAAGGAAATGTGTGTAATATTATAGCAAATATAATATATTTATAAGATATTATGCCTTCTTATAACATCTGGTTTGGTCACGTCTTGGTTTGATTCCAAGTTTGTTTTATTTAACGGCATATCCATCTCCGTGGGTTATTTAATGCAAGAAGGTGGGATTTTAACATATTTTTAATGTTCGATTATAGTGAGAATGTTGATTTAGTCAGATTTTGATGAATTTTTTATTTTATTTTCGAAAACTGAAGATATTTTCTAGTTTTGTATAAAAATTTGTTGCTGGTAATAATTTTCTCCTTCAAAAATGTATTATGACAATAATTTCTTTTCCTTCAAAAATGTATTATGGCAATAATTTTTTTCCTTAAAAATGTATTGTTGGTAATATTTTTCCTTCAAAAATGTATATTTTTCTATAAAAGTCTATTTTTATACTTTCATAATGTTTGACTCCAGTTTGAGGGTTAACTATTTGCCCATAGCTGGGACCCTAACAGGTGCTACCACTCCGGGTGGACCTGGGAACAACAACAATTAAGAGTTTGTTCCATGCTCTTCACAACTTCCCAATTAGAGGCCTTGGTGTCAGATGCAGTTTACCGTCATGCCCTGGATTCGTCATAGTTTGGTCATGAAATGGTCATGTTACGCGACATAACATCCTCTGCAAAACCGTTATATAAGGTACTGTGGAAGGTAACACAAGTCAACATCAAAGAATGAACAGACATGACAATGTCAGAACTTCCGAGAGCCACCAAGAGTCATCTGACTGATGATGATAATGATGAAGATGCTACATTCGTATTATTATTTATTCTCATCTTTACACAGAGGTCATAGGATTAGTATTCATTATCCTAACAATATTTACTATATACCAACTACTTTCACATTCGTATCAGAACCCTAATGTAAGAGTACAATTACCATTTTAACACTGGAAGACTGTAAAAAAAAACATAGTGAAGTTTTTGGATGGAAACATAAAATCATATGTGAAAATGGTTGAACAATGAAAGAATATATTTAAAAAATTACAAATAATTTTTTAAAAATGCCCTTATTGCTTATTTATTGGATAAAAAACCCCAAAATGAGATAGAAGGATGGAATATGGCAAAAAAAAAAAAAACACCTAAAAAACAGAACAAAACGGTAAATGAAAAATAATTGCTATTTCATGGTAAAATACAAAATACAAAAGGTGTATAGAGAATATCTTCGCTAAGACAGATAAATATTTTTGGAACGGAGCAATCTGCAAACTAAGGGTGAAACTCCGGAGAATGAAGAAGCCTAGTGCAGCACAAAGATTGCAATACAACACGCTCGGGAATGACGTCAACCTGTGGAAAGAATATACTAGCAGCGTGAAAAGCAAATACGAAAAACAAATTGGAAAATGAAACTCGAAATGGGACTCACTAAAGAAAACGATAGTGATATCAGCAAATAACATTGCTCCAAAAGAAATCAAACGTAGAAGAAAAAAAGAGTGGGTGACTGAAGAGATTCTCAATATGATGCAAAGGAGACAAAAAGAGATGCCAAGACATGGAATGGAAAACAGTAAACTACACAAGGAAATAAAGAACAAATGCAGATAGACTAAAGTGGTATGGCCCAACAACAAATGTGCAGAAGTAGAGACTTTGAGCAGGACTAATAAAACAAACATGCACAAAGAAATACGAGAACTGACAGAACAAAAAAAACTGCTCTTCAACAGGATATATAAAATCCAAGGAGGGAACGATAATATTGAAGAAAGAGGAAATACTCCAGCGATGGGAAGAATATAGAAAAGATCTTTTCTACGACAAGAGAGACAAACCGATAATATACAAAAATGAGGACGGGCCCGAAATAAGTCCGAAGCGGAAGCTGCAATGGCCAAATTGAATAGAAACAAAGCAGCTGGACCAGATGGCATTGTAATAGAGCTGCTGAGAGCCCTGGAAGAATTTGGCATAGATAAAATTACAGAAATAATAAATGAAATTTATAATAGTTGAGAAATATTAGACGACCTAAGCAAGTCGATTTTTATAGCACTGCCTAAGAAGTCAGTTGCAAACGACTGTGAACTTCACCGAACAGTCAGTTTAATGAGCCACATTACAAAACTGTTCGTATGAATCCTGATGAATAGAGCGAGAAGCAGAATCAGGCTAGACATAGGACAAGAACAGTGCGGGTTGGTCAAAGACACTGGAACAAGAAACGCTATATTTATGATTAGGATGCTCTCCGAAAGTGCAATACTAATGAAGAAGGACTTGTACCTATTTTTTATCGATTATGCAAAGGCGTTCAACAAAATATGCCACAAGGAATTGTTGGAGGTGCTCATCAGCCTCCACATATTTGGGAAAGACCTAAGATTAATCAAGAATCTCTACTGGCAGCAAACCGCCTGCATACAGACAGGTAACGCTTTCAGCATATATACAAAGATAGAAAGGGGCGTAAGACAAGGATGTGTCTTTTCATTGGATCTATTCAACTTGTACAAAAAGACTATTCTGAGAACTATAGATGTTATGCCAAGATTCGTTATCGGAGTCCATAATTTGAACAACATAAAGTACACACGCAAATGATACAGTGCTAATAGCAGGCACGGAAAGGAATCTACAAGACCTCCTACAGAACTTAGCTGAAGAGAGTGACAAGAAAGGACTACAAATAAACTGCAAGAAAACCGAATGCATGGTCATCAGTAAAAAGAGAAGACGGAAAGTGTGACACAGAGATCCGAAGGCGAATTGCCACAGCAAAGGAAGCGTTCCAGAAAATATATGAAATGTAATGAAACAGATTTCTCTGTCTCTTGGGTATGTTCATTTTCTTTTTGGTCCAGAAGCTAGGGCAAGTAAGTACAAACATCGTGTTAAAGGTCAAGGTCAAGTCAGCCTTGGACGGATTTAGAACAAGCAAAGAAATGTTTCCTCTTATTTTATCGTTGGAAAGTTTAAATATGGTTATAGCATGTCTATTTTATTTCTCTTAGTCTAGCGGCTTGATTACTTAATTGATTGAGGTTTTTGAAGCAATTAAGTAAATCAAACATGTGTTGGAAAGTGAACAGAAATTCCAGTCGTCAGGGGATCGGCGAAACTAACGTTCCCCATCGGGAACGTAATTACCACGTGGTTCGCCATCTTGAAGCGAAAAGGAGGAAGAGGATCAAGGAGGAAAATGCTTGACTTTTATTGATTTAGCCAGTGTGGTTTCACGGCGTTTGACGAAGCCAAATGGGGTAATCATATTTCAGTTTTCTTTTCTTTTAAGGGACATAGAAAAATCTATTTATTTTCAATTCATTATTATTTTATTTATCGATTTTATTTGATTTTTCCATCACTCACTGAATATTGATAACGATTTCTTTCCTCACTGTTTAAATCCAACAAATATGTTCCTTGCTTATAGGAGATCTTATGAATATTATAATGATTAAAGAAGATAAATGTTTATTAGAAAGTAAGGGTTAGAGAATTAAACTCACAGGATATTGATAATGAATTGTTTTCCCGTTGCTTAAGTCCAACAGCTATCTTGATGTGTAAGCTGTTTCTTGTCTATAAGAGATCTTACACTGAATAAAAGAGTTAGGTGTTTACATTTTGCGTTGTAGTGCAGTGGTTATCGGCTCAGGACAAGAAATCGGGGATCCGAGTTCGAATTCCAGTTGAATTCTTTGCCTTCACTTACGCACAAATACTCTTGGGAAAGGTATTAATCCTTCTCTTCCCTCTAGTTATGGTTTAAATAATAGGAAAGGGTGTGTTCTAAAGCTTGGCAGTCCACCACAGAAAGCAATGGCAACCTACTGCGGGATAATCTTCTGCCCATTTAGTCATGTCTCTTTCGAGACATGATCGCTCAAAGCGTGTATCACGTATGGCACTTGAACTGAGTTCTAAGAGTTCACTCATCCAAGCTATGTGAAGCAATGTGGAATATCACTGAGGTGATATTTTTGTCAAGATATTTAACAATGGAAAAAAGCAGGGAAAGTAGATTCATGCCTTTCCCAAGAATATTTGTTATAAGTAAACACAAACTGCTTTTGTCAAGATATGAACTTCATTTGCTGATAAATTTGCTATGGTGATAAACTCGCTCTCCCATATATACGATTTTTTCTACGTGTAATGTTTTTTCAGGACATGAGAAAAGATGGCTCTCCATAACTACCTGTCTTTTTTATTTTTACTCAGTTTCATATAATACACAATATTTTTTCACTTGACTATTGTAGTTGATGTGCTGAGTGTGGTATTCATGTCACTATAATCTCTCTGAGTTATATGTACTTTCTTAAATATACTATCTATCTATCTATCTATCTATCTATCTATCTATCTATCTATCTATCTATCTCAGTCTGTTCATATCTATCTATCTATCTATCTATCTATCTATCTATCTATCTATCTATCTATCCCAGTTTGTTCTATCTATCTATCTATCTATCTATCTATCTATCTATCTATCTATCTATCTATCTATCCCAGTCTGTTCATATCATCTATCTATCTATCTATCTATCTATCTATCTATCTATCTATCTATCTATCTATCTATCCCAGTCTGTTCATATCTATCTATCTATCTATCTATCTATCTATCTATCTATCTATCTATCTATCTATCCCATCGTCTGTTCATATCTATCTATCTATCTATCTATCTATCTATCTATCTATCTATCTATCTATCCCTTTATCTATCTATCTATCTATCAGTTTGTTCATATCTATCTATCTATCTATCTATCTATCTATCTATCTATCTATCTATCTATCTAGTCTGTTCATATCTATCTATCTATCTATCTATCTATCTATCTATCTATCTATCTATCTATCTATCTATCCCAGTCTGTTCATATCTATCTATCTATCTATCTATCTATCTATCTATCTATCTATCTATCTATCTATCTATCTATCTATCTATCTATCTATCCCTAGTCTATCATATCTATCTATCTATCTATCCCTCTTTCATATCTATCTATCTATCTATCTATCTATCTATCTATCTATCCCAGTCTGTTCATATATCTATCTATCTATCTATCTATCTATCTATCTATCTATCTATCTATCTATCTATCTATCACAGTCTGTTCCATATCTATCTATCTATCTATCTATCTATCTATCTATTATTAATAATATCATTATTATTATTATTAAAAAATTATTTTTTTGCCAGTAGTATGACTAAACAGTTTCTTGAAGGGGTATTATGCAAAATACAATCTTCATCAGTCAGGAAAAAATGTATAGCAATTATTAATATATATATATATATATATATATATATATATATATATATATACAATTATTTCAGCCTGTACTGTGCAAAGCAAAAGGAAAATTTCATAAGATCCTTACATTTATTCGGAAATATGTGAGATTTATCTTTTCCTTTTTACTCCCCACTGGAACATTTTTCTTTGCTTACGTATTTTAATCGTATATTTTGTTTTTCTTCTCTTTCTTAATTTTACGTATTTACAATATTTGTAATTTTAAGCGTGTTCCAGTACTGTTCCCATAGTTATTTATTTCCTAATCAACCTGTTATAATCAAAGTTGCCAACGACTGGTCCCTGTTGGAGCGTTGGCCGAAAGGCAGCCTAGGCCCGAATATTAAAAAAAAAAAAAATGAACATGAAATTATGTTTCTTTAAATCCGTATTCCTTTTCTGTCAGGTCATTATATATATATATATATATATATATATATATATATATATATATATATATATATATATATGTGTGTGTGTATTGTTTAATTACTTAGTTTTTGGTCATAATAAGATTAGATCAGTGCACATTTGTATTAAAAAGTGTTCAATACAATTATATTGTAGAACCGTTGAATATTTTTCATTTGTAAACTAGTTATTACATCACCTAGTTTCCTAACATGAGTAGTGTCTTTAAGCGAATTGCAATAACATTTTAAATAAAACGGTAAAATCAGTTATTGAAAATCGCTTGAAGACACCACTCATGGTAGAAACCTAGGTCGAGTATATATATATATATATATATATATATATATATATATATATATATATATATTAGAGGTGATATTTCGATTGCCTACTGTTGTACCATTTGGATCTGACGAGCCACGTTAAGAACATCAAAGCGGTGAAATATGTATTATCCAAGGTTAAATCGAAAATCCTTTATAAAATATTACTCTGTTAAATTAAATAAATGAATTTAACATTGAGTTCTCTTGAGTTCGTCTCTTTTGGAATTTACCCGGATTACATACCAAGTGTACTATGTTATGTATATATTTATATATATTAATGAAAATGTATAACAAAGTGGAAAATGTTTTCTTGTCACGCGTTTCGTCCATTAACACATCATCGGACTAAATTTGCTATGTTGATGCGACTACATATGCATTCGAACCAGGGATGCTAAGAATTTGAAATTTTGTTTCTTCCTTTTTTTTTTTTTTAACTAGCTGATATTATTTAGATTTTTTCTTTCTATCAATTTTGTTAGAAGAAAACAATTATCAAGACGAAAGAGTCTAAAGAGTGCTTTGCTCGCAAGGTCATCTACGGTAAATTTGCACCTGAGATCTTAAAACATTTCACAATTCTTGCAGAACTTCTATTATCACAGTGTAGATTATCTGCGAACAGAAGTTATGAAAAGAAAAACAAAAACAAAAGGAATCTAAATGAAATCGACTAATTATTTTTTTTCTAGCATCCCTCGTTCATCTGCATATGTAGTCGCACAAAATATAACAAATTTAGTCTTATAGAAGGAAACGCGTCACAAGAAATATTTTCCATTTTATCATACATTTTTGGCAATATTGTTCTTGATAATTTCCAAACATACGCACCGTAATGGGGGCGCTAGAGGGTGTCGTCAGTGATGTCATCGCGAGGATCACTAGGGGGTTTCGGGGCTTTCAACATCATACCCCCCTCACCACGCCGACCCGACCAGAGATGATCAGCCCCCGGCCCACCCTCGATAAGCGCTTTCAGACACTGGAAAATTACATTTAGGCCCGGTACGAAACCTTGCAAATGCTTCTGATTGGCGACAGTCAGAGCCACTTTCCATTTAGAGGCGAACCGCACATGAGCTCGTCCGAAACATTAATTTAGACGCAGAATTTCGGGGAAGTTTAGCTAACAATTTTGAATCCAGGCACTCTCTTTTGATCCATAACTAATTAGCTGTTCTTTCCGCTGTTTTGGTTATAGACTTGAGTACTTTCCTTTTTTTTTTTACTCCCACTATCCCAATATCTGTTAAGGCTTTGCATAAGGACCTTGCTGCAAATCCTCTAGATATATATAGATAAACCAGCAGTATAGCCCGACGTTACTCGGGTGTAATGAAAGCTTTAAAATTAATCCATGGTCCTGGAGCTCAAACTCAGCCTAAAGAATATTTGTGTGAAGTTTGGTGAGAATCGGATAAAAATTGTGGATTTGTATAAAGGACATACAGACAGATAAACAGACACACACATAAACATCTTGCCTTTTATATATATATATATATATATATATATATATATATATATATATATATATATGTTGTCGATTTTCTGCACTATTGTAAGAACTGCAACCTTGAAACTTCTGAATATCGTTTCTTATGTCTTTGTTTATGAGTGTATCAAATTTGATTAAAATCAGACCACTCCTTCTATAACCCGATTTTTTCGATTATCGATTTTCGATATTTATGGGGGATACCTCAACACAAAACCTAGCTAAGAACACTCGCAGACGCTTATAGTACAGCTGTGTAAATTTTCAAGAAAATCGGTTCAGCCGTTTCGGAGTCTATAGGTAACGGATACACACACACAGACAGACACACACACAGACAAAGTTTCATTTATAAATAAGCTTAGACATCGTTATCACACACACACACACACCCGTGCACACACACACATACACACAGACAAAGTTTCATTTATAAATAAGCTTAGACATCGTTATCACACACACACACACACACACACACACACAGACAAAGTTTCATTTATAAATAAGCTTAGACATCGTTATCACACACACACACACACACACACACACACACACACACACACACACACACACACACACACACACACACTTGAAATTCAGTGTATGCTATTTCACCGAAGTGTAAACTATTTTGTTTTTATAGCGTTAACCATGTCAGATTTTGTGCCAAAGGTAAGTCTATTTGTGGGGAATTTTAGTGCACTACTTTATTCAAAAGAGATATGGAGTTTAAGCACGCAGAATTCTTGTTGTGACTTCCGGCGACTATACTTTGCCAGAAACAACATGCAGAGATTAGTTTAGACACTTTAAAAGTAATGATTTTAATGTTGAAGATAAAGAACGCTCTGGCCCACCAAAAAGTTTGAAGACGAAGAATTGGAGGCATTACTTCATGAAGACTCATGTCAGGCGCAATCTGGACTTGCTTAATCATTACGAGTTTTTTTATAGCGTTAAACATGTCAGATTTTGTGCCAAAGAAAGTGTATTTGTGGGGAATTTTACTGCACTACTTTATTCAAAAGAAATATGCAGTTTAAGCACGCAGAATACTTGATGTGACTTAAGACGACTATACTTTGTCGGAAACAACATGCAGTTTAGACACTTTAAAAATAATGATTTTAATGTTGAAGATAAAGAACGCTCTGGCCCACCAAAAAGTTTGAAGACGAAGAATTGGAGAGATTACTTAATAAAGACACATGTCTGGCCCAAGCTGAACTTGCTAAATCATAACGAGTTGATACAGCAGTTTCGAAACTTTTAAGCATTAGGAATTATACATACGAGGTGTGAAGTTGGTTGGTTGGTTGTTTTGTTTTTATGGCATATCAACCTCGGCGAGTCATTTATTGCCAACTAAATTTTTATTTATTTATTTATTGCTGGTAATACCTTTTTCTTTGAACAAATTATTGTTATATAAGTTTGTGTCTAGTAATACTTTTTTCTTTTCGAGTATCAAGATTCATTGGGATTTGTTTTTAAGAGCAGGGTCCCCAAGTCCTACCCTGTTATTTAACCCATAGCTGGAGGAAAGGGACGGATACATTTCCCAAGGGTATCAGTGCTTAAGTGAATGCAGGGTATTCAACTAGAATTCGAACTCGGCTCACCGATTTCTCTTTCCGAGCCGACATCCACTGCGCCACAACGCACATACGTCACTAAACGCTTACGTATTCCCAAGCGGTCACCCATCTAAGTACTGACCAGGCTCAACGTTGCTTAACTTCGGTGATCGAGCGAGAACTGGTGTATTCAACATGATATGGCCGTAAGCCGAGGTGTGAAGCAGAGAGACGTCAAACGGCATCTTTCACGTGTGAACAGAAGCTTTAACAGTAGAAAAGGGAAGTTTTTTGCATTGTATCATAACCGGCGATGAAAAGAAAAAGCACTATAATAACCCTAAGCGTAGATAATCATGGGATAAGCCAAACCACGCATCAACATTATCGGCAAAGCCGAATATCCATGGTTCCAAGCTTCTGGTCTGCATTTAGTGGAATCAGCTGGGTATAGTTTATCATGAGCTGCACAAACCGACCAAAAACACACCGAAAGCTCGCTATCGACTACAACTGATGCGTTTGAACCGAGCATGAAAAAAAAACAACAACAAAAAAACAAAAAAAAACAAAAAACAAAAAACCAAAAAACAAAAAAAAACCCAAAAAACAAAAAAAACAAAAAACAAAAACCAAAAAAAAAACCAAAAAACAAAACAAACAAAAAACAAAACAAACAAAAAACAAAAAACAAAAAACAAAAAAAAACAAAAAACAAAAAACAAAAACAAAAAAGAAAAAAAAAGAAAAAAAGAAAAAACAAAACCAAAAAAACAAAAAACAAAAAAAAACAAAAAACAAAAAAAAACAAAAAAAAAACAAAAAAAAACAATAAAAAAAACAAAAAACAACAACAAAAAAACAGCAAAAAACAACAAAAAACAAAAAACGGCAGCTATACGAGTAGAGACACGACAAAATGATTTTGTAACATGACAACGCTAGGTTACACATTGCAAAACGGATGAAGAAACTGCTTGGAATCGTTTAAATGGGATGTCGTACCCCAACCACCGTATTCCCCAGACATTGCCCCGTCCGATTACCATTTATTCCAATTGATGGCACATGGCCTGGCTGAACAGCACTTTCATTCTTGTGAAGATACCAAAAAGTGGGCCGATTCGTGGTTAGCCTGAAAAGATGTGTCGTTTTTTTTCCCGACGTCGAATTCAAAAGCTGCCAGAAAGATGTGAAAAAGTTGAGACCAGCGATAGAAAATACTTTTAGTGACATATTTCTTTCTAATTATCGTAAATAAAGCATTACTTTTCATGAAAATTCAGCGAGAACTTATTCAAGGTCACCATATAGTCATCCACATACAAGCCTGTTTCGCTGTATCACAGCTCATCACTGTAGCTAGACGCATCCACTTGCTTTTGGTCGGGATCGAAACTTGACCGATTTGGTGTCAGTCGGAGTCGCGACCCCCTAAGCTATAGGCGCATGGAATCAGATAAGGTAAATTTTTAACGTGTTGCATATAAGCAGTGTATATATACGCTAGTCACCGAAAGAACTGAATTAATTTCTGAAACTGAATTCATTTCTGAAGAGTAACGCGTATATTGCAGGAGTGGAAGATTTTCTTCTCTAAAGAGCTCAATCGTAATGAGATCGTAATATATATATAGTCATCCAGCAGACAGATCTGTTTCGCTGTATCACAGCTCATCAGTACGGTTAGACATCCGATTGCTTTTACCCAGGATTGAAACTAGACCGAATTGGCGTCAGTCGGCGATTCTACCCCGGTGATATATATATATATATATATATATATATATATATATATATATATATATACTGACTGGACATAAAAATAATATACCAAATATTTTATTCGTGTATTTATAGTACAATGTGTTAAAATCTTTTATCGGGAATTTGAAATACCTCCTTTTGTGTTAAACAATATTTTGTTTAATGATGATTGTTTTTTTTAAATTTAATTTTCATAAAATGATTAAAACATCTAGCCTAATCATTAGCATAATTGTCTATGGTGACATGACAGACGATGTTTAAAATCAGTGTTTTCCTTCTCTTAAATGGACCACTATGAGAGATTTACGGGTTTTACCTAACTGACTCATCTAAAAAGAATGTAATATCAATTATTGAAATTGTGGTAATTTAATGGTTATCTATGTTTTTATTTTAAACTCATTCTCGTATAGTTGTCTCAGCTTTACCTCCTATATCTATAAATTCCTACAGTTTTTAATTCCCCACAACCACACAATCCCTTAAATCGACCTGGATTGTAAGTATTTAACCTATATAAGTATTTTGTCTTTTCTACAAATATTTTTTTATGGCAACTACTCTGACGAGCTTTTTTCCCTGGTTCCCCATCCACGTAAATTTAAACAAGCTACTAGATAGAATGTGCGTTGTGGTGCAGTTTATATCGACTCGGAGCGACCAATTGGGGAGCCGAGTTCAAATTCCAGTTGTAATTCCTCGCGATTCACTTCCGCACAAATACCCTCGGGAAAGTTATTAATCCATCTCTTCCCTCCAGTTATGGGTTAAAGAATAGTAAATATTTTCTCCCGTAATTTTGAAACAAAAACAAACGAAATGTTGTTTACAATGTCACATCAAAACATCAAATCACGTTTATGCAATACAAAAGAAAATAGATTTTTTAATAGAATTTTTGAACAGTTTTGAAACAATTTTTTATATAATTATTTTTTTATATAACCGAGTTTTAAAATGTTCTGAGTTGCACGGGCAATGCCGGGCTATGATGCTAGTATCCTATACAAGGAAGTTTACTTGAGTTTTGTTATACAATTTGTATGCTCTGCATTTAAAATCCGGTAGAATGTGAATTTATTAGCTATATATTAATACATGACGATGGAACAAAACTTTTACGTATCTAATGTGAAAGCATTATTAATTAATTACTTATAAATACAATGAAAAGGAGAAATATTTTATTAACAGTGATCAGATATTAAGAAAAAATTAATTTAGAGAACAATACTATTATAAATATGTAATAACTAGGACTGTATATGTAAATGCATTTTAGATAAATACTAGTAAAATTATTTGAAAAATGTTTAACTATAGAAATGCATTAAAATTAAGAAAAAATAGAATATCTGTAACCGGGCATTAATATAAATATTTCTGACAGAATAGTGTATTAAATGTACAACGTAAATATATTCTTAACGATTTTAAGTTAACTTCTAATGATTTTTTGTGCAGAAGCGCATTGAAAAATATTTTGTTATAGAATTACATTAAAAATCAGGAAGAGATGGGTTGTTACTGCTTAGGAATTAATGCCTATATTGCTGAAAAAAAAGTTATAAATATAAAAGAGATATAGATAATAAAGCATTAAACAGTGTATAATATATTCTGAAATACAACGTATTTGAAAATGAATAGCAGCATAAAAATAATAAAATTGCGACAACTAAACGCAAGTATACGGATTTGCGCGAAGAAAAAAAAAAGCAAAAATATCTAAATTTAAAATGACGTTAAAGAAATATGAAGCGATGAAGCGCGTATCCAATAAAGAGAGCGCAGAAAATAGCCTCCTATAATTAGAAAACTTCAGCTGCTATAGAGGATGACAGAATCAAAGTCAATATTTACCACTTAAAGAACTCAAAGAATAATACATTTAGTTTTAAACGAATGGCAAAAACTAACAAAGTTATTGGAGATCAAGGTTAAGAGATATTGAGATTTTTACTGTCGACTCTTTGTTTGTAGGATGTGTATATATTATAGATCAAAGAAAAGAGGTTTGAAAACAGAAAATTCCTTTCTTTAATTTGAAGAAATAGTTTTAAACTAAAGTGGCTTCCAAAATAAAACAACGTAGTTACTTCAATCCTCTGAATAATGGCGGCTGCGAGACATGGAATACGAAATATTGAAGACGTTGTATGTGGCGATTTTCTAAGCGTAGCTTAGATGTGGCATGAGACCAATGGTATAGGACACCCAGTGAGGATCGAACTCACTGATCGGTCGTAATTGATCTAGGGAGACAAGCTGAGGTGCCCAACTGGTTTTTCTAAACGTAGAAATGGTACAAGGTCAAGCGTATGAGGCACCCAGTGAGGATCGAACTCACTATTCAGTTCTACTTGATCTAGCGAGATAAGCTTGCTAACCAGTACCGTATGTCGTGATACCGCTGCATATGTATATTAATACATATACATTTTAGGGCTGTGTGTAACTGCGTTGTTTGTTAATTGTGATTGTAAAATATAGGGAAGCATATAACATTCGCCATGAATACTTACTAGTGTTAAAATTTTATGTTCCAATCAGCCAAGTGTTCCTGGGGCCAGTTGTTTATTATTCTCTCATGGCAATATCATTGCAGATAAAGGAAAAACTTGAAGCAATTGAAATGTGGTTATACAGAAGAATCCTGCGGATATCATGGATCGGTTCTGTAGCCTGTCAACCAGTCAACCACAGATAACAATGGCAATCTACTGCAGGATAATCTTCTGTCCAGTCTTTCGAGACATGATCACCCAAAGCGTGTATCACGTATGGCACTCAACTGACCAAATAAAATGCTTTCAAAAATATATGAACGTTCACAAAATTAAAATAAGAAAATTTAATAGTTACTTAACAAACATTGAATCTGAAGAATTTTGTTAAGATGATAATGTTAGTAATTTTACATAATTTTGCCTATTACTATAGCATTAATTATTACTTAATAAAACATAGCTATTTACACATGAATGAATCCATACGCGAATGAAATAATAACAAGCGAAAACATATATACCAGTAAATTAAATAGTATTAAGCCACAAAGATGTATTCCCATTTGCTTTCATCATTTCTAGATGTAAATAATGTTATGAGGATGATGGCAATAAACATGGAAATATTAACAAAATCAAGGAGACTTGATTGTTAATCAAATATTGATTAGCTACAAGGATGTTTTTCACAGTTGCTTTCATCCTTTCAAGATGTAGATAATGTTATGAGGATGATGGCAATAAACATGGAAATATTAACAAAATCAAGGAGACTTGATTGTTAATCAAATATTGATTAGCTACGAGGATGTTTTTAACAGTTGCTTTTATCCTTTCTAGATGTACATAATGTTATGAGGATGATGGCAATAAACATGGAAATATTAACAAAATCAAGGAGACTTGATTGTTAATCAAATATTGATTAGCTACAAGGATGTTTTTCACAGTTGCTTTCATCCTTTCTAGAAATGGATAATGATATGAGGATGATGGCAATAAACTTGGAAATATTAACAAAATCAAGGAGACTTGATTGTTAATCAAATATTGATTAGCTACAAGGATGTTTTTCACAGTTGCTTTCATCCTTTCTAGAAATGGATAATGATATGAGGATGATGGCAATAAACTTGGAAATTATTAACAAAATAAGGGAGACTTGATTGTTAATCAAATTTTCAATGACTACAAGGATACTTTGACAAAAACTTTATCGATGTAGAGGATAATGACAGTAAATATGGAAATATTGACAGAATCAAGGAGACTTGATTGTTAATGAACTATTGATTAGCTACAACAATGTTTCTCACAGTTGCTTTAAT